>CM065482.1:22676165-22738665 GCA_032873175.1 Leptopilina drosophilae
CACAAGTATCTCAAAAAATTTTTTAAAAATTTTACTTATTGATAAATCTGTTGCTGTATTACTCCCCCTTTAAGAATAATTATAATGGTTTAATGTTTTTAACAAAATTTATTACCCACCAATCTCCTCCCGTCCGCCATAAGAAACGAAAAAATGGGGATTTGGTCGAAAAAAATTCACAAGCATGCTCAAAAATATTTCAAATAATTATATTAATAGAATAAATTGATGCTGTATTACTCCCATTTGAAGATAAATATATATTGTTTTAATTTTTTTAACAAAATTTATTAACCACCATCTCCTCCCGTCCGACCATTAGATCACGAAAAAATGGGGATTTGGTCGAAAAACATTCACAAGAAGCTCAAAAATATTTCAAAAAATTTTTATTTATAGACTATAATTGATGCTGTATTACTCCCATTTGAGAAATTTATAATGTTAAATTTTTTTAACAAAAATTTATTACCCTACCATCTCCACCCGTCAGTCATCAGAAACAGAAAAAACGGGAATTTTTGCCAAAAAAAAAATTCACAATGTTTCTCAAAAATTTTTTCAAAAAATTTTTCATTACTTGGATCAATTTGTTGCTGTATTACTTTCTTTTAAGGAAAATATAATCGTTAATTATTTTAACAAATTTTATTACCCCCAACCATCTCCACCCGTCCGTCATCAGAAACGAAAATCACGGGGAATTTGGTAAAAAAAAAATTCACAATTTACTCAAAAATTTTTCAAAAAATTTTATTTATTGACTTAATTGTTGCTGTAATACTTTGGTTTAAAGGAAAAATATAATGGTTTTAATTTTTTTAACAAAATTTATTAACCATACCCATCTCCACCCGTTCCACATCTGTAACGAAAAAAAAGGGAATTTGTTAAAAAAAATTCACAATTTACTCTAAAATTGTTCAAAAAATTTAGCTTTATATTATTCCTTAAGGGGAGCAATCCAGAAACTATTTAATCAATAAATAAAAAAATTTTTTGAACAATTTTTGAGTTAAATTGTAAATTTTTTTTAGACAAAGTTCCCGTTTTTTGTTTCTGATGGTGGTCGGGTGGAGCTGCTGTGTATTAAGTTCTAGTTCAAAAAATTTAACTTTTTTATTTTTCATAATATAGGGATTATAAAGCAACTATTTAATCAATAAATAAAATTTTAGGAAAAAAAATGTTTACCCCAGCAGCTCCTCCCATCCGCATAAGAAACGAAAAAAACGGGAATTTTTTGCCGAAAAAATAATTCTCATGTTTATCCAAAAATTTTTTAAAAAAATTTTACTTATTGATCAATCTGTTGCTGTATTACTCCCATTTAAGAAAAATATAATGGTTTAATTGTTTTTAACCAAAATTTATTACCCACCATCTCCTCACGTCCGCCATTAAGAAACGAATAAAAGGGGGATTTGGTCTCGAAAATAAATTCACCAATGATGCTCAAAAATATTTCAAAAAAATTTTATTTATTGAATAAATTGTTGCTGGTATTACTCCAATGTGAGAAATAAAATATAATGTTAATTTTTTTAACAAAATTTATTAACCCACCATCTCCACCCGTACGTCATCAGAAACGAAAATACGGGAATTTTTTGCCAAAAATAAAAAAAAATTCACTAGGCTTCTCAAAATCTTTTTCAAAAAATTTTATTAACTTGACTCAATTTGTTGCTGTTATTACTTTCTTTTAAGGAAATATATAATCGTTAAATTTTTTTAACAAAATTTTTTACCCACCAATCTCCACCCGTCCGTCATCAGAAACGAGAAAATCGGGTTTTTTGCCAAAAAAAAAATTTCACAAGTTTCTCAAAAATTTTTCAAAAAATATTTTATTACTTGATCACTATTTGTTGATGTTTTTATTTATTTTAAGGAATAATATAATCGTTAATTTTTTTAACAAAATTTATTACCCACAATCTCCACCCGTCCGTCATCAGAAACGAAAAAACGGGATTTTGGTAAAAAAAAAATTCAAAATTTACTCAAAAAATTTTCAAAAAATTTTATTTATTGACTTGATTTGTTGCTGTAATACTTCTTGTTTTTAGGAAAAATTAATGTTTAAATTTTTTTCAACAAAATTTATTACCTACCATCTCCACCCGTTACCACATCAGTAACGAATATAAGGGATTTTGGTTTAATAAATATAAAATTCACAATTTACTCTAAAAAATTGTTTCAAAAAATTTAGCTTTATATTATTCCTTAAGGGGTGCAATTCAGCTACAATTTGTTTAATCAATAAATAAAACTTTTTTGATAAACTTTTTTTGAGTAAAATTGTAATCTTTTTTTAGACAAGTTCCACCCGTTTTTTGTTCCTGAAAAAATGGTGGACGGGTGGAGCTGCTGTTTATTCATGTTTTGTCAAAAAAATTTAACTTTTTTATTTATTCTTTAAATAGGAGTAATAATTAGCAACAATTTAATCATTAAATATAATATTTTTAGAAAAAAAATGTTCACCCAGCAGCTCCACCCCATACGCTTAAGAATCCAGAAAAAAACGGGAATTTTTGCCGAAAAAAAAATTCACAAGTTTCTCATAATATTTTTTTTAATAAATTTTTACTTTTTATTGATCATTCTGTTGCTGTATTAGCTACACATTTAAGGATATATATAAGTTTTAATTTTTTAACAAAATTTATTACCCACCAATCTCCTCCCGATCCGCCATTAGGAAACGATAAAATAAATGGGGAATTTTTGGTCGAAAAAAATTCACATAGATGCTCATAAATTTTTTCAAATAATTTTATTTATAGACTAAATTCGTTGCTGTATTCACTCCCATTTTGCTGATAATATGTTATGTTTATATTGTTTAACAATATTTATTCCCACACCCATCTCCAAACCCGTCCGGTCATATGATACGAATTAAAAAACGGGGAATTTTTGGTCCAAAAATATATATTCATATTGTTTCTCTAATTATTTTTCTAAAAAATTTTTTTTCATGTTCAATTTGTTGCATGGATTTCTTTCTTTTTAGGATAATATAATGCGTTAATTGTTTTTACAAAATTTATTACACATCCTTATCATACCCGTCCGTCATCAGAAACGAAAAATCGGGAATTTTTGCCAATAAATATAATTCAACTAGGTTCTCAAAAATTTTTGCAAAACATTTTATTACTTGATCAATTTTGTTGTTTTTTACTGTATTACTTTCTTTTAAGGATAAATATAATCGTTTATTTTTTTAACAAAAATTTATTAACCTCCCATCTCCACCCGGTCCCGCTTCAGAAAACGAAAATAACGGGAATTTGGTAAAAAAAATAATTCACACATTTTTTCTCATAAAAAATTTTCAAAAAAATTTTATTTATTGAATTAATTGTTGCTGTCAATACTTTGTTTATAGGAAAAATATAATGTTTAATTTTTTTAACAAAATATATTACCTACCATCTCACCCCGTTCCCACATCAGTCAACGAAAAAAAAGGGAATTTGGTAAAAAAAAATTCAAATTTTACTCAAAAATTGTTCAAAAAAATTTAGCTTTATATTATTCCTTAAGGGGTGCAATTCAGAAACAATTTTATCAATATAATAAAATTTTTTGAAAAATTTTTTGAGTAATTAGTAAATTTTTTTTAGACAAAGTTCCCGTTTTTTGTTCCCTGATGGTTGGACGGGTGGAGATGATGTGTTTTAAGTTTAGTTCAAAAAAATTTAACCTTTTTATTTTTCATAAATAGGAGTAATTAAAGCAAACCTATTTAATCAATAAATAAAATTTTTAGAAAAAAATATGTTTACCCAGCAGCTCCAACCATCCGCATATGAAAACGAAAAATACGGGAATTTTTGCCGATATAAAAAACTTTAAATAGCTTTCTCAAATATTTTTTAAATAATTTTTCTTATTGATCAATCTGTTGCTGTATCTACTCACATTTATAGAATAAATATTATGTTTAATTTTTTTAACAAAATTTATTAACCCACCATCTCCTCCCGTCCGCCTTTAGAAACGATAAATTGGGGATTTGGTCGAAATTAAAAATTCACAAGATGCTCAAAAATATTTCAAGCCAAAATTTTATTTATAGACTTAATTGTCTGATGTATTACTCCCTTGTGAGAAAAATTCTAATGTTAAATTTTTTAACAAATTTTATTACCCACCTTCTCACAACCGTCACGTCATCAGAAACGAAAAAAACGGAATTTTTGCCAAAAATAAATAATTTACACAAGTTTCTCAAAAAATTTTTCAAAAAAAATTTTATTACTTGATCAAATTTTGTTGCTGTATTACTTTCTTTTAAGGAAAATATTTTAGTTAATTTTTTTAACTAAAATTTTTAACCCACCATCTCCACCCGTCCGTCATCAGAAACGAAAAAACGGGAATTTGGTAAAAAAAAAATTCACAATTTTAATCAAAAAATTTTTCAAAAAAATTTTATTTATTGATTAAATTGTTGCTGTAATACTTTGTTTAAAGGAAAAATATTATGTTTAATTTTTTTAACAAAATTAATTTTTTACCTACCATCTGCCACCCGTTCCGTCAATCAGGTAAAGAATAAAAAGGGAATTTGGTAAAAAAAAAATTCTCATTTTTACTCAAAAATTGCTTCAAAAAATTTAGCTTTATTATTAATTTTTTTTTTTTTTTCCCCTTAAGGGGAGCAATCCAGCAAAAAATTTTAATCAATAAATAAAATTTTTTGAACCAATTTTTGAGTTAATTGTAAATTTTTTTTAGACAATGTTCCCGTTTTTGTTTATGATTGTGGAAAACGGGGTGGGAGCTGCTGTGTATTAAGTTTAGTTCAAAAAATTGTAACTTTTTATTTTTCATAATTAGGAGTAATAATGCCATCACAATTTAATCATGTTAAATTAAATTTTTAGAAAAAAAATGTATACCAGCAGCTCCACCCATCCGCATACATAAGAAACGAAAAAAAAACGGGAATTTTTGCCGAAAAAAAAATTCCGCAAGTTTCTCAATTAAATTTTTTAAAAAATTTTACTTAGTTGTTCAATCTGTTGCTGTATTACTCCCATTTAAGAAAAATATAGATGTTTGAACATTTTTTTTAACAAAATTAATTACCCACCATCTCATCAGTCCGCCATAAGAAACGAAAAAATGGGGATTTTGGTCGAAAAAAAATTCACAAGATGCTCAAAAATATTTTCAAAATATTTTTATTCATAGACTAATTTGTTGCTGTATTACTCCCATTTGAGGAAAAATATAATGTTTAATTTTTTAACAAAATTTATTACCCATCATCTAGGACCCGTCCGTCATCAGAAACGAAAAGAAAAAACGGGAATTTTTGCCAAAAAAAAAATTCACACGTTTCTCAAAAATTTTTCAAAAAATTTTATTACTTGATCATATGTTGCTGTATTACTTTCATTTTAAGGAAAAAATATAATCGTTAATTTTTTTAACAAAAAGTTATTACCCTCCATCTCCACCCGTCCGTCATCAGAAACGAAAATACGGGAATTTTTGGTAAAAAAAAAATTCACAATTATTTCACTCAATAAAATTTTTCAAAAAATTTTATTTACTTGACTTAATTGTTAGTGTAATTCTTTGTTTAAAGGAAATTATAATCGTTTTATTTTTTTAAAAAAATTTTATTACCTACCTATCTCCACCCGTTCCCCCATCTGTTAACGAAAAAAAGGGAATTTGGCTAAAAAAAATTCACCATTTTACTACAAAAATTGTTCAAAAAATTCTATTTATTGACTTAATTGTTGCTGTAATACTTTGTTTAAACGGTAAAATATAATGTTTAATTTTTTTAACAAAATTTATTACCTACCATCTCCAACCGTTCACAATCAGTAACGAAAATAAAAGGGAATTTGGTAAAAAAAAATTAACAATTTACTCAAAAATTGTTCATAATAATTGAGCTTTATATTCATACTTAAGGGGAGTAATCCAATAAAACAACAATTTTAATCAATATATAATTTTTCTATTGTATCATTTTTTGAGTACTATTGTAATTTTTTTTTAGTCAAGGGTCCAGTTTTTTGTTTACTGATGGTGGTCGGGTGGAGATGCTGGTGATTAAGTTTAATTTTATAAATTTTTACTTTTTATTTTTCATAAATAGGGAGTTATATAAAGCAACAATTTAATCAATAATTAAAAATTTTTTAGATATTTAATGTTTACCCAGCTGCTCACACCCCATCAGCTTAAGAAACGAATAATAACGGGAATATTTTGCCGGGAAAAAAAAATTCACAAGTTTCTCAAAAATTTTTTTTAAAAAATTTTACTTATTGATCAAATTGTTGCTGTATTACTCCAATTTAAGATAAATATAAAGTTTAATTTTTTTAACAAAATTTATTACCCACCATCTCCTCCCGTCCGCATATGATACGAAAAAATGGGGATTTGGGTCGAAAAAAATTCACTAGCATGCACAGTAAAATATTTCAAAATACTTTTTATTTATAGGACTAAAATTGTTGCTGTTTTTACTCCCATTTGAGGAAGAAAAATATAATGTTTAAATTTTTTTAACAAAATTTATTACCACCATCTCCCTCCCGTCCGCCATTAGAAAACGATAAAAAATGGGGATTTGGTCGAAAAAAAATTCACCAAGATGCTCAAAACATATTTCAAAAAATTTTATTTATAGAATAAATTTGTTGCTGTATTACTTCCCATTTGAGAAAAATATATTGTTAATTTTTTAAACAAAAAATTTTTTACCCAACAATCGCACCGTCCGCCATAAGAAACGAAAAAATGGGGATTTGGTCGAAATAAAAAATTCAACAAGATGCTCAAAAATTATTTCATAAATTTTATATTTCATTGACTAAATTGTTGCTGTATTTACTCCCATTTCGAGAAAAATATAATGTTAATATTTTTAACAAAAATTTATTACCCCCACCATCTAGATCCGTCCGTCATCAGAAACAAAAAAAACGGGGAATTTTTGCCAAAAAAAAAAATTCACTAGTTTCTCAAAAATTTTTCAAAAAATTTTATTACGGTTCAAATTTGTTGCTGTATTACTTTTCTTTTAACGGAATAATTATTATCGTTAATTTTTTTAACAAATTTTATTACACACCAATCTCCAACCCGTCCGTCATCAGAACAACGAAAAAACGGCGACTTTTGGTAAAAAAAAAATCACAATTTACTCAAAAATTTTTCAAAAAATTTTATTTATTGACTGAATTGTTGCTGTATTAACTTTGCTTTAAAAAGGAAAATATAATGTTTAATTTTTTTAACAAGAATTTTTTACCTACCATCTCCACCCGTTTCACCATCATGTAACGAAATAAAAGGGAATTTGGTAAAACAAATCACCATATATAATTCCCAAATTATTCTGTTATTTGTTTATATTCTTTTTTTGTGATCGTTCAAAAAATTTTATTTATTGACTTAATTGTTGCTGTAATACTTTGTTTAAAGGAAATTTATTTATTGTTTAATCTTTTTAACAAAATTTACTTTTACCTACCATCTACCAACCGTCTCAACTTCAGTAACGAAAAAAAGGGATTTTTGGTAAAAAAATTTCACAATTTATCTCAAAAATTGTTCAAAAAAATTTAGCTTTATATT
The DNA here is from genome assembly GCA_032873175.1 of Leptopilina drosophilae. NCBI lineage: Eukaryota > Metazoa > Arthropoda > Insecta > Hymenoptera > Figitidae > Leptopilina > Leptopilina drosophilae. Next base: position 22,683,798 of record CM065482.1, read on the forward strand.
ATTCCTTAAGGGGAGTAATCCAGCAACAATTTAATCAATAAAATAAATTTTTTGTACAATTTTTGAAGTAAATTGTAAATTTTTATTAGACCAAGTTCCCGTTTTTTCGTTTCTGATGGAGGACGGGTGGAGATGCTGTGTATTAAGTTTAATTTAAAAAGTGTTTACTTTTTATTTTTCATAAATAGGAGTTTTGTATGTAAAGCAACTGTTATATCAAGAGAACATGATAACGCGCGTTAGAAGAAAATGTGTTTATGTATGTCCGCTCCACCAATCCCGCATAAGTCTTCGAAACACCTCGGGAATTGAGAGATAGATATAAAACATATCCTATATACAGTTTCTCAAAATATTTTTTCGCTCTCTCTCTCTCTCGATATTATGTGATCAATGACTGTTGCACGCTATTACTCCCCCCATTTAAGGAAACACATATAATGTTTCCCATCCTTCTCTTGGTGTAAACAAAATTTATTACCCACCATCTCCTTCCCGTCCGCACATAAGACTAAAGATATAAAAATTGGGATTTGGTCGAAAAAAATTCACAAGATTCTCAAAAAAAATATTTCAAAAATTTTTATTTATAGACTAAAATTGTTGCTGTGTTACTCCCTGTGTGAGAAAAAATATATTTGATAAATTTTTTAACTAGAAAATTTATTACCCACCATCTAGAACCGTCCGTCAAAGAAACGAAAAAACGGGGAATTCTTGGCCAAAAAAAATTCACAAGTTCTCTCAAAAATTTTTCAAAAAAATCGCTTATTACTTGATCATTGTTTGTTGCTGTATTACTTTCTTTTAAGGGAAAATATAATAGTTAAATTTTTTTAACAAAATTTAATACCCACCATCTCACCCGCTTCCTCAGAAACAAACTATCGGGATATATATTGGTAAAAAAAAAAAATTACCCCCCTATAGAACCACACCCTCCCTCTCCCCCCACCACCTCCCCTCCTTCTATTCTCTCATAAATTGTAAAAAATTTATATTGATGTTTTTGTTGCTGTTAATACTTTGTTTAAAAGAAAAACACGTGACATCTAGAGCAGACATAACATTTTGAGAGATTTTTACAAAATTTATTACCTTCTCATCTCCACCGTTCCCCCTCGCAGTAACGAAATAAAATAAGGTAATTTGGTATACCAAAAATTCACAATAGAGAATAGATAATATTTGTGTATAGAAAAATTTAGCTTTAAGTTGTATCGCTCGAGCCTTATTGGGGGAGCTAATTACAGCAACAATTAAGTCAATAAATAAAATTTTTTAAAAAATTTTTGAGTAAATTGTGAAATTTTTTTTTACCAAATTCCCCGTTTTTTTCGTTTCTGATGACGGACGGGTGGAGATGGTGGGTAATAAATTTTGTTAAAAAAATTAACGATTATATTTTCCTTAAAAGAAAGTAATACAGCAACAAATTGATCAAGTAATAAAATTTTTTGAAAAATTTTTGAGAAACTTGTGAATTTTTTTTTTGGCAAAAATTCCCGTTTTTTTCGTTTCTGATGACGGACGGGTGGAGATGGTGGGTAATAAATTTTGTTAAAAAATTTAACATTATATTTTTCTCAAATGGGAGTAATACAGCAACAATTTAGTCTATAAATAAAATTTTTTGAAATATTTTTGAGCATCTTGTGAATTTTTTTCGACCAAATCCCCATTTTTTCGTTTCTTATGGCGGACGGGAGGAGATGGTGGGTAATAAATTTTGTTAAAAAAATTAAAACATTATATTTTTCTTAAATGGGAGTAATACAGCAACAGATTGATCAATAAGTAAAATTTTTTAAAAAATTTTTGAGAAACTTGTGAATTTTTTTTTTCGGCAAAAATTCCCGTTTTTTCGTTTCTTATGCGGATGGGTGGAGCTGCTGGGTAAACATTTTTTTTCTAAAAATTTTATTTATTGATTAAATTGTTGCTTTATTACTCCTATTTATGAAAAATAAAAAATTAAATTTTTTTAAATTAAACTTAATACACAGCAGCTCCACCCGTCCACCATCAGAAACAAAAAACGGGAACTTTGTCTAAAAAAAATTTACAATTTACTCAAAAATTGTTCAAAAAATTTTATTTATTGATTAAATTGTTGCTGGATTACTCCCCTTAAGGAATAATATAAAGCTAAATTTTTTGAACAATTTTTGAGTAAATTGTGAATTTTTTTTACCAAATTCCCTTTTTTTCGTTACTGATGGGGAACGGGTGGAGATGGTAGGTAATAAATTTTGTTAAAAAAATTAAACATTATATTTTCCTTTAAACAAAGTATTACAGCAACAAATTAAGTCAATAAAATAAAATTTTTTTAAAAATTTTTTAGTAATTTGTGAATTTTTTTTTCCAAATTCCCTTTTTTTCGTTACTGATGGGGAACGGGTGGAGATGGTAGGTAATAAATTTTGTTAAAAAAATTAAACATTATATTTTCCTTTAAACAAAGTATTACAGCAACAATTAAGTCAATAAATAAAATTTTTTGAAAAATTTTTGAGTAAATTGTGATTTTTTTTTTACCAAATTCCCGTTTTTCGTTTCTGATGACGGACGGGTGGAGATGGTGGGTAATAAATTTTGTTAAAAAAATTAACGATTATATTTTCCTTAAAAGAAAGTAATACAGCAACAAATTGATCAAGTAATAAAATTTTTTGAAAAATTTTTGAGAAACTTGTGAATTTTTTTTTTGGCAAAAATTCCCGTTTTTTCGTTTCTGATGACGGACGGGTCTAGATGGTGGGTAATAAATTTTGTTAAAAAATTTAACATTATATTTTTCTCAAATGGGAGTAATACAGCAACAATTTAGTCTATGAATAAAAATTTTTGAAATATTTTTGAGCATCTTGTGAATTTTTTTTTTCGACCAAAAATCCCCATTTTTTTTTCGTTTCTTATGGCGGACGGGTGGAGATGGTGGGTAATAAATTTTGTTAAAAAATTAAACATTATATTTTTCTCAAATGGGAGTAATACAGCAACAGATTGAGTCAATAAATAAAATTTTTTGAAAAATTTTTGAGAAACTTGTGAATTTTTTTTTTTGGCAAAAATTCCCGTTTTTTCGTTTCTGATGGCGGACGGGTGGTGATGGGTGGTAATAAATATTGTTAAAAAAAATAAACATTATATTTTTCTCAAATGGGAGTAATACAGCAACAATTTAGTCTATAAATAAAAATTTTTGAAATATTTTTGAGCATCTTGTGAATTTTTTTCGACCAAATCCCCATTTTTTCGTTTCTTATGGCGGACGGGAGGAGATGGTGGGTAATAAATTTTGTTAAAAAAATTAAACATTATATTTTTCTTAAATGGGAGTAATACAGCAACAGATTGATCAAGTAAGTAAAATTTTTTAAAAAATTTTTGAGAAACTTGTGAATTTTTTTTTCGGCAAAAATTCCCGTTTTTTTCGTTTCTTATGCGGATGGGTGGAGCTGCTGGGTAAACATTTTTTTTCTAAAAAATTTTATTTATTGATTAAATTGTTTGCTTTATTACTCCTATTTATGAAAAATAAAAAGTTAAATTTTTTGAACTAAACTTAATACACAGCAGCTCCACCCGTCCACCATCAGAAAACAAAAACGGGAACTTTGTCTAAAAAAAATTTACAATTTATTCAAAAATTGTTCAAAAAATTTTATTTATTGATTAAATTGTTGCTGGATTACTCCCCTTAAGGAATAATATAAAGCTAAATTTTTTGAACAATTTTTGAGTAAATTGTGAATTTTTTTTACCAAATTCCCTTTTTTTCGTTACTGATGGGGAACGGGTGGAGATGGTAGGTAATAAATTTTGTTAAAAAAATTAAACATTATATTTTCCTTTAAACAAAGTATTACAGCAACAATTAAGTCAATAAATAAAATTTTTTGAACAATTTTTGAGTAAATTGTGAATTTTTTTTACCAAATTCCCTTTTTTTCGTTACTGATGGGGAACGGGTGGAGATGGTAGGTAATAAATTTTGTAAAAAAAAAATTAAACATTATATTTTCCTTTAAACAAAGTATTACAGCAACAATTAAGTCAATAAATAAAATTTTTTGAAAAATTTTTGAGTAAATTGTGATTTTTTTTTTACCAAATTCCCGTTTTTCGTTTCTGATGACGGACGGGTGGAGATGGTGGGTAATAAATTTTGTTAAAAAAATTAACGATTATATTTTCCTTAAAAGAAAGTAATACAGCAACAAATTGATCAAGTAATAAAATTTTTTGAAAAATTTTTGAGAAACTTGTGAATTTTTTTTTTGGCAAAAATTCCCGTTTTTTCGTTTCTGATGACGGACGGGTGGAGATGGTGGGTAATAAATTTTGTTAAAAAATTTAACATTATATTTTTCTCAAATGGGAGTAATACAGCAACAATTTAGTCTATAAATAAAAATTTTTTAAATATTTTTTTGCATATTGTGAATTTTTTTCTACCAAATCCCCATTTTTTCGTTTCTTATGGCGGACGGGAGGAGATGGTGGGTAATAAATTTTGTTAAAAAAATTAAACATTATATTTTTCTTAAATGGGAGTAATACAGCAACAGATTGATCAATAAGTAAAATTTTTTAAAAAATTTTTGAGAAACTTGTGAATTTTTTTTTCGGCAAAAATTCCCGTTTTTTCGTTTCTTATGCGGATGGGTGGAGCTGCTGGGTAAACATTTTTTTTCTAAAAATTTTATTTATTGATTAAATTGTTGCTTTATTACTCCTATTTATGAAAAATAAAAATTAAAATTTATTGAAATAAACTTAATACACAGCAGCTCCACCCGTCCACCATCAGAAACAAAAAACGGGAACTTTGTCTAAAAAAAATTTACAATTTACTCAAAAATTGTTCAAAAAATTTTATTTATTGATTAAATTGTTGCTGGATTACTCCCCTTAAGGAATAATATAAAGCTAAATTTTTGAACAATTTTTGAGTAAATTGTGAATTTTTTTTACCAAATTCCCTTTTTTTCGTTACTGATGGGGAACGGGTGGAGATGGTAGGTAATAAATTTTGTTAAAAAAATTAAACATTATATTTTCCTTTAAACAAAGTATTACAGCAACAATTAAGTCAATAAATAAAATTTTTTGAAAAATTTTTGAGTAAATTGTGAATTTTTTTTTTACCAAATTCCCGTTTTTCGTTTCTGATGACGGACGGGTGGAGATGGTGGGTAATAAATTTTGTTAAAAAAAATTAACGATTATATTTTCCTTAAAAGAAAGTAATACAGCAACAAATTGATCAAGTAATAAAATTTTTTGAAAAATTTTTGAGAAACTTGTGAATTTTTTTTTTGGCAAAAATTCCCGTTTTTTCGTTTCTGATGACGGACGGGTGGAGATGGTGGGTAATAAATTTTGTTAAAAAATTTAACATTATATTTTTCTCAAATGGGAGTAATACAGCAACAATTTAGTCTATAAATAAAATTTTTTGAAATATTTTTGAGCATCTTGTGAATTTTTTTCGACCAAATCCCCATTTTTTCGTTTCTTATGGCGGACGGGAGGAGATGGTGGGTAATAAATTTTGTTAAAAAAATTAAACATTATATTTTTCTTAAATGGGAGTAATACAGCAACAGATTGATCAATAAGTAAAATTTTTTAAAAAATTTTTGAGAAACTTGTGAATTTTTTTTTTCGGCAAAAATTCCCGTTTTTTCGTTTCTTATGCGGATGGGTGGAGCTGCTGGGTAAACATTTTTTTTCTAAAAATTTTATTTATTGATTAAATTGTTGCTTTATTACTCCTATTTATGAAAAATAAAAAGTTAAATTTTTTGAACTAAACTTAATACACAGCAGCTCCACCCGTCCACCATCAGAAACGAAAAAAAGGGAATTTGGTAAAAAAAAATTCACAATTTACTCAAAAATTGTTCAAAAAATTTTATTTATTGATTAAATTGTTGCTGGATTACTCCCCTTAAGGAATAATATAAAGCTAAATTTTTTGAACAATTTTTGAGTAAATTGTGAATTTTTTTTACCAAATTCCCTTTTTTTCGTTACTGATGGGGAACGGGTGGAGATGGTAGGTAATAAATTTTGTTAAAAAAATTAAACATTATATTTTCCTTTAAACAAAGTATTACAGCAACAATTAAGTCAATAAATAAAATTTTTTGAAAAATTTTTGAGTAAATTGTGAATTTTTTTTTTACCAAATTCCCGTTTTTCGTTTCTGATGACGGACGGGTGGAGATGGTGGGTAATAAATTTTGTTAAAAAAATTAACGATTATATTTTCCTTAAAAGAAAGTAATACAGCAACAAATTGATCAAGTAATAAAATTTTTTGAAAAATTTTTGAGAAACTTGTGAATTTTTTTTTTGGCAAAAATTCCCGTTTTTTCGTTTCTGATGACGGACGGGTGGAGATGGTGGGTAATAAATTTTGTTAAAAAAATTAACGATTATATTTTCCTTAAAGAAAGTAATACAGCAACAAATTGATCAAGTAATAAAATTTTTTGAAAAAATTTTTGAGAAACTTGTGAATTTTTTTTTTGGCAAAAATTCCCGTTTTTTCGTTTCTGATGACGGACGGGTGGAGATGGTGGGTAATAAATTTTGTTAAAAAATTTAACATTATATTTTTCTCAAATGGGAGTAATACAGCAACAATTTAGTCTATAAATAAAATTTTTTGAAATATTTTTGAGCATCTTGTGAATTTTTTTCGACCAAATCCCCTTTTTTTCGTTTCTTATGTCGGACGGGAGGAGATGGTGGGTAATAAATTTTGTTAAAAAAATTAAACATTATATTTTTCTTAAATGGGAGTAATACAGCAACAGATTGATCAATAAGTAAAATTTTTTAAAAAATTTTTGAGAAACTTGTGAATTTTTTTTTCGGCAAAAATTCCCGTTTTTTCGTTTCTTATGCGGATGGGTGGAGCTGCTGGGTAAACATTTTTTTTCTAAAAATTTTATTTATTGATTAAATTGTTGCTTTATTACTCCTATTTATGAAAAATAAAAAGTTAAATTTTTTGAACTAAACTTAATACACAGCAGCTCCACCCGTCCACCATCAGAAACAAAAAACGGGAATTTTTGCCAAAAAAAAAATTCACAAGTTTCTCAAAAATTTTTCAAAAAATTTTATTTATTGATTAAATTGTTGCTGGATTACTCCCCTTAAGGAATAATATAAAGCTAAATTTTTTGAACAATTTTTGAGTAAATTGTGAATTTTTTTTACCAAATTCCCTTTTTTTCGTTACTGATGGGGAACGGGTGGAGATGGTAGGTAATAAATTTTGTTAAAAAAATTAAACATTATATTTTCCTTTAAACAAAGTATTACAGCAACAATTAAGTCAATAAATAAAATTTTTTGAAAAATTTTTGAGTAAATTGTGAATTTTTTTTTTACCAAATTCCCGTTTTTCGTTTCTGATGACGGACGGGTGGAGATGGTGGGTAATAAATTTTGTTAAAAAAATTAACGATTATATTTTCCTTAAAAGAAAGTAATACAGCAACAAATTGATCAAGTAATAAAATTTTTTGAAAAATTTTTTGAGAAACTTGTGAATTTTTTTTTGTCAAAAATTTCCCTTTTTTCGTTTCTGATGACGGACGGGTGGAGATGGTGGGTAATAAATTTTGTTAAAAAAATTAACGATTATATTTTCCTTAAAAGAAAGTAATACAGCAACAAATTGATCAAGTAATAAAATTTTTTGAAAAATTTTTGAGAAACTTGTGAATTTTTTTTTTTGGCAAAAATTCCCGTTTTTTCGTTTCTGATGACGGACGGGTGGAGATGGTGGGTAATAAATTTTGTTAAAAAATTTAACATTATATTTTTCTCAAATGGGAGTAATACAGCAACAATTTAGTCTATAAATAAAATTTTTTGAAATATTTTTGAGCATCTTGTGAATTTTTTTTCGACCAAATCCCCATTTTTTCGTTTCTTATGGCGGACGGGAGGAGATGGTGGGTAATAAATTTTGTTAAAAAAATTAAACATTATATTTTTCTTAAATGGGAGTAATACAGCAACAGATTGATCAATAAGTAAAATTTTTTAAAAAATTTTTGAGAAACTTGTGAATTTTTTTTTCGGCAAAAATTCCCGTTTTTTCGTTTCTTATGCGGATGGGTGGAGCTGCTGGGTAAACATTTTTTTTCTAAAAATTTTATTTATTGATTAAATTGTTGCTTTATTACTCCTATTTATGAAAAATAAAAAGTTAAATTTTTTGAACTAAACTTAATACACAGCAGCTCCACCCGTCCACCATCAGAAACGAAAAACGGGAATTTGGTAAAAAAAAAATTCACAATTTACTCAAAAATTTTTCAAAAAATTTTATTTATTGATTAAATTGTTGCTGGATTGCTCCCCTTAAGGAATAATATAAAGCTAAATTTTTTGAACAATTTTTGAGTAAATTGTGAATTTTTTTTACCAAATTCCCTTTTTTTCGTTACTGATGGGGAACGGGTGGAGATGGTAGGTAATAAATTTTGTTAAAAAAATTAAACATTATATTTTCCTTTAAACAAAGTATTACAGCAACAATTAAGTCAATAAATAAAATTTTTTGAAAAATTTTTGAGTAAATTGTGAATTTTTTTTTTACCAAATTCCCGTTTTTAGTTTATTATGACGGACGGGGGGAGATGGTGGGTAATAAATTTTGTTAAAAAAATTAACGATTATATTTTCCTTAAAAGAAAGTAATACAGCAACAAATTGATCAAGTAATAAAATTTTTTGAAAAATTTTTGAGAAACTTGTGAATTTTTTTTTTGGCAAAAATTCCCGTTTTTTCGTTTCTGATGACGGACGGGTGGAGATGGTGGGTAATAAATTTTGTTAAAAAATTTAACATTATATTTTTCTCAAATGGGAGTAATACAGCAACAATTTAGTCTATAAATAAAATTTTTTGAAATATTTTTGAGCATCTTGTGAATTTTTTTCGACCAAATCCCCATTTTTTCGTTTCTAATGGCGGACGGGAGGAGATGGTGGGTAATAAATTTTGTTAAAAAAATTAAACATTATATTTTTCTCAAATGGGAGTAATACAGCAACAATTTAGTCTATAAATAAAATTTTTTGAAATATTTTTGAGCATCTTGTGAATTTTTTTCGACCAAATCCCCATTTTTTCGTTTCTTATGGCGGACGGGAGGAGATGGTGGGTAATAAATTTTGTTAAAAAAATTAAACATTATATTTTTCTTAAATGGGAGTAATACAGCAACAGATTGATCAATAAGTAAAATTTTTTAAAAAATTTTTGAGAAACTTGTGAATTTTTTTTTTGGCAAAAATTCCCGTTTTTTCGTTTCTGATGACGGACGGGTGGAGATGGTGGGTAATAAATTTTGTTAAAAAATTTAACATTATATTTTTCTCAAATGGGAGTAATACAGCAACAATTTAGTCTATAAATAAAATTTTTTGAAATATTTTTGAGCATCTTGTAAATTTTTTTTCGACCAAATCCCCATTTTTTCGTTTCTTATGGCGGACGGGAGGAGATGGTGGGTAATAAATTTTGTTAAAAAAATTAAACATTATATTTTTCTTAAATGGGAGTAATACAGCAACAGATTGATCAATAAGTAAAATTTTTTAAAAAATTTTTGAGAAACTTGTGAATTTTTTTTTTGGCAAAAATTCCCGTTTTTTCGTTTCTGATGACGGACGGGTGGAGATGGTGGGTAATAAATTTTGTTAAAAAATTTAACATTATATTTTTCTCAAATGGGAGTAATACAGCAACAATTTAGTCTATAAATAAAATTTTTTGAAATATTTTTGAGCATCTTGTGAATTTTTTTCGACCAAATCCCCATTTTTTCGTTTCTTATGGCGGACGGGAGGAGATGGTGGGTAATAAATTTTGTTAAAAAAATTAAACATTATATTTTTCTTAAATGGGAGTAATACAGCAACAGATTGATCAATAAGTAAAATTTTTTAAAAAATTTTTGAGAAACTTGTGAATTTTTTTTTTGGCAAAAATTCCCGTTTTTTCGTTTCTGATGACGGACAGGTGGAGATGGTGGGTAATAAATTTTGTTAAAAAATTTAACATTATATTTTTCTCAAATGGGAGTAATACAGCAACAATTTAGTCTATAAATAAAATTTTTTGAAATATTTTTGAGCATCTTGTGAATTTTTTTCGACCAAATCCCCATTTTTTCGTTTCTTATGGCGGACGGGAGGAGATGGTGGGTAATAAATTTTGTTAAAAAAAATTAAACATTATATTTTTCTTAAATGGGAGTAATACAGCAACAGATTGATCAATAAGTAAAATTTTTTAAAAAATTTTTGAGAAACTTGTGAATTTTTTTTTCGGCAAAAATTCCCGTTTTTTCGTTTCTTATGCGGATGGGTGGAGCTGCTGGGTAAACATTTTTTTTCTAAAAATTTTATTTATTGATTAAATTGTTGCTTTATTACTCCTATTTATGAAAAATAAAAAGTTAAAATTTTTTGAACTAATATTAATACACAGCAGCTCCACCCGTCCACCATCAGAAACAAAAAACGGGAACTTTGTCTAAAAAAAATTTACAATTTACTCAAAAATTGTTCAAAGAATTTTATTTATTGATTAAATTGTTGCTGGATTACTCCCCTTAAGGAATAATATAAAGCTAAATTTTTTGAACAATTTTTGAGTAAATTGTGAATTTTTTTTTACCAAATTCCCTTTTTTTCGTTACTGATGGGGAACGGGTGGAGATGGTAGGTAATAAATTTTGTTAAAAAAATTAACCATTATGTTTTCCTTAAACAAAGTATTACAGCAACAATTAAGTCAATAAATAAAATTTTTTGAAAAATTTTTGAGTAAATTGTGAATTTTTTTTTTTAACAAATTCCCGTTTTTCGTTTCTGATGACGGACGGGTGGAGATGGTGGGTAATAAATTTTGTTAAAAAAATTAACGATTATATTTTCCTTAAAAGAAAGTAATACAGCATCAAATTGATCAAGTAATAAAATTTTTTGAAAAATTTTTGAGAAACTTGTGAATTTTTTTTTTGGCAAAAATTCCCGTTTTTTCGTTTCTGATGACGGACGGGTGGAGATGGTGGGTAATAAATTTTGTTAAAAAATTTAACATTATATTTTTTTAAATGGGAGTAATACAGCAACAATTTAGTCTATAAATAAAATTTTTTGAAATATTTTTGAGCATCTTGTGAATTTTTTTCGACCAAATCCCCATTTTTTCGTTTCTTATGGCGGACGGGAGGAGATGGTGGGTAATAAATTTTGTTAAAAAAATTAAACATTATATTTTTCTTAAATGGGAGTAATACAGCAACAGATTGATCAATAAGTAAAATTTTTTAAAAAATTTTTGAGAAACTTGTGAATTTTTTTTTTGGCAAAAATTCCCGTTTTTTCGTTTCTGATGACGGACGGGTGGAGATGGTTTGTAATAAATTTTGTTATAAAATTTAAAATTATATTTTTTCTCAAATGGGAGTAATACAGCAACAATTTAGTCTATAAATAAAATTTTTTGAAATATTTTTGAGCATCTTGTGAATTTTTTTCGACCAAATCCCCATTTTTTCGTTTCTTATGGCGGACGGGAGGAGATGGTGGGTAATAAATTTTGTTAAAAAAATTAAACATTATATTTTTCTTAAATGGGAGTAATACAGCAACAGATTGATCAATAAGTAAAATTTTTTAAAAAATTTTTGAGAAACTTGTGAATTTTTTTTTCGGCAAAAATTCCCGTTTTTTCGTTTCTTATGCGGATGGGTGGAGCTGCTGGGTAAACATTTTTTTTCTAAAAATTTTATTTATTGATTAAATTGTTGCTTTATTACTCCTATTTATGAAAAATAAAAAGTTAAATTTTTTGAACTAAACTTAATACACAGCAGCTCCACCCGTCCACCATCAGAAACAAAAAACGGGAACTTTGTCTAAAAAAAATTTACAATTTACTCAAAAATTGTTCAAAGAATTTTATTTATTGATTAAATTGTTGCTGGATTACTCCCCTTAAGGAATAATATAAAGCTAAATTTTTTGAACAATTTTTGAGTAAATTGTGAATTTTTTTTACCAAATTCCCTTTTTTTCGTTACTGATGGGGAACGGGTGGAGATGGTAGGTAATAAATTTTGTTAAAAAAATTAAACATTATGTTTTCCTTTAAACAAAGTATTACAGCAACAATTAAGTCAATAAATAAAATTTTTTGAAAAATTTTTGAGTAAATTGTGAATTTTTTTTTTACCAAATTCCCGTTTTTCGTTTCTGATGACGGACGGGTGGAGATGGTGGGTAATAAATTTTGTTAAAAAAATTAACGATTATATTTTCCTTAAAAGAAAGTAATACAGCATCAAATTGATCAAGTAATAAAATTTTTTGAAAAATTTTTGAGAAACTTGTGAATTTTTTTTTTGGCAAAAATTCCCGTTTTTTCGTTTCTGATGACGGACGGGTGGAGATGGTGGGTAATAAATTTTGTTAAAAAATTTAACATTATATTTTTTTAAATGGGAGTAATACAGCAACAATTTAGTCTATAAATAAAATTTTTTGAAATATTTTTGAGCATCTTGTGAATTTTTTTCGACCAAATCCCCATTTTTTCGTTTCCTATGGCGGACGGGAGGAGATGGTGGGTAATAAATTTTGTTAAAAAAATTAAACATTATATTTTTCTTAAATGGGAGTAATACAGCAACAGATTGATCAATAAGTAAAATTTTTTAAAAAAATTTTTGAGAAACTTGTGAATTTTTTTTTTGGCAAAAATTCCCGTTTTTTCGTTTCTGATGACGGACGGGTGGAGATGGTTTGTAATAAATTTTGTTAAAAAATTTAACATTATATTTTTCTCAAATGGGAGTAATACAGCAACAATTTAGTCTATAAATAAAATTTTTTGAAATATTTTTGAGCATCTTGTGAATTTTTTTCGACCAAATCCCCATTTTTTCGTTTCTTATGGCGGACGGGAGGAGATGGTGGGTAATAAATTTTGTTAAAAAAATTAAACATTATATTTTTCTTAAATGGGAGTAATACATCAACAGATTGATCAATAAGTAAAATTTTTAAAAAAATTTTTGAGAAACTTGTGAATTTTTTTTTCGGCAAAAATTCCCGTTTTTTCGTTTCTTATGCGGATGGGTGGAGCTGCTGGGTAAACATTTTTTTTCTAAAAATTTTATTTATTGATTAAATTGTTGCTTTATTACTCCTATTTATGAAAAATAAAAAGTTTAATTTTTTGAACTAAACTTAATACACAGCAGCTCCACCCGTCCACCATCAGAAACAAAAAACGGGAACTTTGTCTAAAAAAAAATTTACAATTTACTCAAAAATTGTTCAAAGAATTTTATTTATTGATTAAATTGTTGCTGGATTACTCCCCTTAAGGAATAATATAAAGCTAAATTTTTTGAACAATTTTTGAGTAAATTGTGAATTTTTTTTACCAAATTCCCTTTTTTTCGTTACTGATGGGGAACGGGTGGAGATGGTAGGTAATAAATTTTGTTAAAAAAATTAAACATTATGTTTTCCTTTAAACAAAGTATTACAGCAACAATTAAGTCAATAAATAAAATTTTTTGAAAAATTTTTGAGTAAATTGTGAATTTTTTTTTTACCAAATTCCCGTTTTTCGTTTCTGATGACGGACGGGTGGAGATGGTGGGTAATAAATTTTGTTAAAAAAATTAACGATTATATTTTCCTTAAAAGAAAGTAATACAGCATCAAATTGATCAAGTAATAAAATTTTTAAAAATTTTTGAGAAAATTGTGAATTTTTTTTTTGGCAAAAATTCCCGTTTTTTCGTTTCTGATGACGGACGGGTGGAGATGGTGGGTAATAAATTTTGTTAAAAAATTTAACATTATATTTTTTTAAATGGGAGTAATACAGCAACAATTTAGTCTATAAATAAAATTTTTTGAAATATTTTTGAGCATCTTGTGAATTTTTTTTCGACCAAATCCCCATTTTTTCGTTTCCTATGGCGGACGGGAGGAGATGGTGGGTAATAAATTTTGTTAAAAAAATTAAACATTATATTTTTCTTAAATGGGAGTAATACAGCAACAGATTGATCAATAAGTAAAATTTTTTAAAAAATTTTTGAGAAACTTGTGAATTTTTTTTTTGGCAAAAATTCCCGTTTTTTCGTTTCTGATGACGGACGGGTGGAGATGGTTTGTAATAAATTTTGTTAAAAAATTTAACATTATATTTTTCTCAAATGGGAGTAATACAGCAACAATTTAGTCTATAAATAAAATTTTTTGAAATATTTTTGAGCATCTTGTGAATTTTTTTCGACCAAATCCCCATTTTTTCGTTTCTTATGGCGGACGGGAGGAGATGGTGGGTAATAAATTTTGTTAAAAAAATTAAACATTATATTTTTCTTAAATGGGAGTAATACATCAACAGATTGATCAATAAGTAAAATTTTTTAAAAAATTTTTGAGAAACTTGTGAATTTTTTTTTCGGCAAAAATTCCCGTTTTTTCGTTTCTTATGCGGATGGGTGGAGCTGCTGGGTAAACATTTTTTTTTCTAACAATTTTATTTATTTATTAAATTGTTGCTTTATTACTCCTATTTATGAAAAATAAAAAGTTTAATTTTTTGAACTAAACTTAATACACAGCAGCTCCACCCGTCCACCATCAGAAACAAAAAACGGGAACTTTGTCTAAAAAAAATTTACAATTTACTCAAAAATTGTTCAAAGAATTTTATTTATTGATTAAATTGTTGCTGGATTACTCCCCTTAAGGAATAATATAAAGCTAAATTTTTTGAACAATTTTTGAGTAAATTGTGAATTTTTTTTACCAAATTCCCTTTTTTTCGTTACTGATGGGGAACGGGTGGAGATGGTAGGTAATAAATTTTGTTAAAAAAATTAAACATTATGTTTTCCTTTAAACAAAGTATTACAGCAACAATTAAGTCAATAAATAAAATTTTTTGAAAAATTTTTGAGTAAATTGTGAATTTTTTTTTTACCAAATTCCCGTTTTTCGTTTCTGATGACGGACGGGTGGAGATGGTGGGTAATAAATTTTGTTAAAAAAATTAACGATTATATTTTCCTTAAAAGAAAGTAATACAGCATCAAATTGATCAAGTAATAAAATTTTTTGAAAAATTTTTGAGAAACTTGTGAATTTTTTTTTTGGCAAAAATTCCCGTTTTTTCGTTTCTGATGACGGACGGGTGGAGATGGTGGGTAATAAATTTTGTTAAAAAATTTAACATTATATTTTTTTAAATGGGAGTAATACAGCAACAATTTAGTCTATAAATAAAATTTTTTGAAATATTTTTGAGCATCTTGTGAATTTTTTTCGACCAAATCCCCATTTTTTCGTTTCCTATGGCGGACGGGAGGAGATGGTGGGTAATAAATTTTGTTAAAAAAATTAAACATTATATTTTTCTTAAATGGGAGTAATACAGCAACAGATTGATCAATAAGTAAAATTTTTTAAAAAATTTTTGAGAAACTTGTGAATTTTTTTTTTGGCAAAAATTCCCGTTTTTTCGTTTCTGATGACGGACGGGTGGAGATGGTTTGTAATAAATTTTGTTAAAAAATTTAACATTATATTTTTCTCAAATGGGAGTAATACAGCAACAATTTAGTCTATAAATAAAATTTTTTGAAATATTTTTGAGCATCTTGTGAATTTTTTTCGACCAAATCCCCATTTTTTCGTTTCTTATGGCGGACGGGAGGAGATGGTGGGTAATAAATTTTGTTAAAAAAATTAAACATTATATTTTTCTTAAATGGGAGTAATACATCAACAGATTGATCAATAAGTAAAATTTTTAAAAAAATTTTTGAGAAACTTGTGAATTTTTTTTTCGGCAAAAATTCCCGTTTTTTCGTTTCTTATGCGGATGGGTGGAGCTGCTGGGTAAACATTTTTTTTCTAAAAATTTTATTTATTGATTAAATTGTTGCTTTATTACTCCTATTTATGAAAAATAAAAAGTTTAATTTTTTGAACTAAACTTAATACACAGCAGCTCCACCCGTCCACCATCAGAAACAAAAAACGGGAACTTTGTCTAAAAAAAATTTACAATTTACTCAAAAATTGTTCAAAGAATTTTATTTATTGATTAAATTGTTGCTGGATTACTCCCCTTAAGGAATAATATAAAGCTAAATTTTTTGAACAATTTTTGAGTAAATTGTGAATTTTTTTTTACCAAATTCCCTTTTTTTCGTTACTGATGGGGAACGGGTGGAGATGGTAGGTAATAAATTTTGTTAAAAAAATTAAACATTATGTTTTCCTTTAAACAAAGTATTACAGCAACAATTAAGTCAATAAATAAAATTTTTTGAAAAATTTTTGAGTAAATTGTGAATTTTTTTTTTACCAAATTCCCGTTTTTCGTTTCTGATGACGGACGGGTGGAGATGGTGGGTAATAAATTTTGTTAAAAAAATTAACGATTATATTTTCCTTAAAAGAAAGTAATACAGCATCAAATTGATCAAGTAATAAAATTTTTTGAAAAATTTTTGAGAAACTTGTGAATTTTTTTTTTTGGCAAAAATTCCCGTTTTTTCGTTTCTGATGACGGACGGGTGGAGATGGTGGGTAATAAATTTTGTTAAAAAATTTAACATTATATTTTTTTAAATGGGAGTAATACAGCAACAATTTAGTCTATAAATAAAATTTTTTGAAATATTTTTGAGCATCTTGTGAATTTTTTTCGACCAAATCCCCATTTTTTCGTTTCCTATGGCGGACGGGAGGAGATGGTGGGTAATAAATTTTGTTAAAAAAATTAAACATTATATTTTTCTTAAATGGGAGTAATACAGCAACAGATTGATCAATAAGTAAAATTTTTTAAAAAATTTTTGAGAAACTTGTGAATTTTTTTTTTGGCAAAATATCCCGTTTTTTTTTTTTCGTTTCTGATGACGGACGGGTGGAGATGGTTTGTAATAAATTTTGTTAAAAAATTTAACATTATATTTTTCTCAAATGGGAGTAATACAGCAACAATTTAGTCTATAAATAAAATTTTTTGAAATATTTTTGAGCATCTTGTGAATTTTTTTCGACCAAATCCCCATTTTTTCGTTTCTTATGGCGGACGGGAGGAGATGGTGGGTAATAAATTTTGTTAAAAAAATTAAACATTATATTTTTCTTAAATGGGAGTAATACATCAACAGATTGATCAATAAGTAAAATTTTTAAAAAATTTTTGAGAAACTTGTGAATTTTTTTTTCGGCAAAAATTCCCGTTTTTTCGTTTCTTATGCGGATGGGTGGAGCTGCTGGGTAAACATTTTTTTTCTAAAAATTTTATTTATTGATTAAATTGTTGCTTTATTACTCCTATTTATGAAAAATAAAAAGTTTAATTTTTTGAACTAAACTTAATACACAGCAGCTCCACCCGTCCACCATCAGAAACAAAAAACGGGAACTTTGTCTAAAAAAAATTTACAATTTACTCAAAAATTGTTCAAAGAATTTTATTTATTGATTAAATTGTTGCTGGATTACTCCCCTTAAGGAATAATATAAAGCTAAATTTTTTGAACAATTTTTGAGTAAATTGTGAATTTTTTTTACCAAATTCCCTTTTTTTCGTTACTGATGGGGAACGGGTGGAGATGGTAGGTAATAAATTTTGTTAAAAAAATTAAACATTATGTTTTTCCTTTAAACAAAGTATTACAGCAACAATTAAGTCAATAAATAAAATTTTTTAAAAAATTTTTGAGTAAATTGTGAATTTTTTTTTTACCAAATTCCCGTTTTTCGTTTCTGATGACGGACGGGTGGAGATGGTGGGTAATAAATTTTGTTAAAAAAATTAACGATTATATTTTCCTTAAAAGAAAGTAATACAGCATCAAATTGATCAAGTAATAAAATTTTTTGAAAAATTTTTGAGAAACTTGTGAATTTTTTTTTTGGCAAAAATTCCCGTTTTTTCGTTTCTGATGACGGACGGGTGGAGATGGTGGGTAATAAATTTTGTTAAAAAATTTAACATTATATTTTTTTAAATGGGAGTAATACAGCAACAATTTAGTCTATAAATAAAATTTTTTGAAATATTTTTGAGCATCTTGTGAATTTTTTTCGACCAAATCCCCATTTTTTCGTTTCCTATGGCGGACGGGAGGAGATGGTGGGTAATAAATTTTGTTAAAAAAATTAAACATTATATTTTTCTTAAATGGGAGTAATACAGCAACAGATTGATCAATAAGTAAAATTTTTTAAAAAATTTTTGAGAAACTTGTGAATTTTTTTTTTGGCAAAAATTCCCGTTTTTTCGTTTCTGATGACGGACGGGTGGAGATGGTTTGTAATAAATTTTGTTAAAAAATTTAACATTATATTTTTTTTCTCAAATGGGAGTAATACAGCAACAATTTAGTCTATAAATAAAATTTTTTGAAATATTTTTGAGCATCTTGTGAATTTTTTTCGACCAAATCCCCATTTTTTCGTTTCTTATGGCGGACGGGAGGAGATGGTGGGTAATAAATTTTGTTAAAAAAATTAAACATTATATTTTTCTTAAATGGGAGTAATACATCAACAGATTGATCAATAAGTAAAATTTTTAAAAAAATTTTTGAGAAACTTGTGAATTTTTTTTTCGGCAAAAATTCCCGTTTTTTCGTTTCTTATGCGGATGGGTGGAGCTGCTGGGTAAACATTTTTTTTCTAAAAATTTTATTTATTGATTAAATTGTTGCTTTATTACTCCTATTTATGAAAAATAAAAAGTTTAATTTTTTGAACTAAACTTAATACACAGCAGCTCCACCCGTCCACCATCAGAAACAAAAAACGGGAACTTTGTCTAAAAAAAATTTACAATTTATTCAAAAATTGTTCAAAAAATTTTATTTATTGATTAAATTGTTGCTGGATTACTCCCCTTAAGGAATAATATAAAGCTAAATTTTTTTAACAATTTTTGAGTAAATTGTGAATTTTTTTTTACCAAATTCCCTTTTTTTCGTTACTGATGGGGAACGGGTAGAGATGGTAGGTAATAAATTTTGTTAAAAAAATTAAACATTATATTTTCCTTTAAACAAAGTATTACAGCAACAATTAAGTCAATAAATAAAATTTTTTAAAAAATTTTTGAGTAAATTGTGAATTTTTTTTTTACCAAATTCCCGTTTTTCGTTTCTGATGACGGACGGGTGGAGATGGTGGGTAATAAATTTTGTTAAAAAAATTAACGATTATATTTTCCTTAAAAGAAAGTAATACAGCAACAAATTGATCAAGTAATAAAATTTTTTGAAAAATTTTTGAGAAACTTGTGAATTTTTTTTTTGGCAAAAATTCCGTTTTTTTCGTTTCTGATGACGGACGGGTGGAGATGGTGGGTAATAAATTTTGTTAAAAAATTTAACATTATATTTTTCTCAAATGGGAGTAATACAGCAACAATTAAGTCTATAAATAAAATTTTTTGAAATATTTTTGAGCATCTTGTGAATTTTTTTCGACTAAATCCCCATTTTTTCGTTTCTTATGGCGGACGGGAGGAGATGGTGGGTAATAAATTTTGTTAAAAAAATTAAACATTATATTTTTCTTAAATGGGAGTAATACAGCAACAGATTGATCAATAAGTAAAATTTTTTAAAAAATTTTTGAGAAACTTGTGAATTTTTTTTTCGGCAAAAATTCCCGTTTTTTCGTTTCTTATGCGGATGGGTGGAGCTGCTGGGTAAACATTTTTTTTCTAAAAATTTTATTTATTGATTAAATTGTTGCTTTATTACTCCTATTTATGAAAAATAAAAAGTTAAATTTTTTGAACTAAACTTAATACACAGCAGCTCCACCCGTCCACCATCAGAAACAAAAAACGGGAACTTTGTCTAAAAAAAATTTACAATTTACTCAAAAATTGTTCAAAAAATTTTATTTATTGATTAAATTGTTGCTGGATTACTCCCCTTAAGGAATAATATAAAGCTAAATTTTTTGAACAATTTTTGAGTAAATTGTGAATTTTTTTTACCAAATTCCCTTTTTTTCGTTTCTGATGACGGAC
The DNA here is from genome assembly GCA_032873175.1 of Leptopilina drosophilae. Taxonomy (NCBI): domain Eukaryota; kingdom Metazoa; phylum Arthropoda; class Insecta; order Hymenoptera; family Figitidae; genus Leptopilina; species Leptopilina drosophilae. Next base: position 22,703,941 of record CM065482.1, read on the forward strand.
GGGTGGAGATGGTGGGTAATAAATTTTGTTAAAAAAATTAACGATTATATTTTCCTTAAAAGAAAGTAATACAGCATCAAATTGATCAAGTAATAAAATTTTTTGAAAAATTTTTGAGAAACTTGTGAATTTTTTTTTTGGCAAAAATTCCCGTTTTTTCGTTTCTGATGACGGACGGGTGGAGATGGTGGGTAATAAATTTTGTTAAAAAATTTAACATTATATTTTTCTCAAATGGGAGTAATACAGCAACAGATTGATCAATAAGTAAAATTTTTTAAAAAATTTTTGAGAAACTTGTGAATTTTTTTTTGGCAAAAATTCCCGTTTTTTCGTTTCTGATGACGGACGGGTGGAGATGGTGGGTAATAAATTTTGTTAAAAAATTTAACATTATATTTTTCTCAAATGGGAGTAATACAGCAACAATTTAGTCTATAAATAAAATTTTTTGAAATATTTTTGAGCATCTTGTGAATTTTTTTCGACCAAATCCCCATTTTTTCGTTTCTTATGGCGGACGGGAGGAGATGGTGGGTAATAAAATTTGTTAAAAAAATTAAACATTATATTTTTCTTAAATGGGAGTAATACAGCAACAGATTGATCAATAAGTAAAATTTTTTAAAAAATTTTTGAGAAACTTGTGAATTTTTTTTTCGGCAAAAATTCCCGTTTTTTCGTTTCTTATGCGGATGGGTGGAGCTGCTGGGTAAACATTTTTTTTCTAAAAATTTTATTTATTGATTAAATTGTTGCTTTATTACTCCTATTTATGAAAAATAAAAAGTTTAATTTTTTGAACTAAACTTAATACACAGCAGCTCCACCCGTCCACCATCAGAAACAAAAAACGGGAACTTTGTCTAAAAAAAAATTTACAATTTACTCAAAAATTGTTTAAAAAATTTTATTTATTGATTAAATTGTTGCTGGATAACTCCCCTTAAGGAATAATATAAAGCTAAATTTTTTGAACAATTTTTGAGTAAATTGTGAATTTTTTTTACCAAATTCCCTTTTTTTCGTTACTGATGGGGAACGGGTGGAGATGGTAGGTAATAAATTTTGTTAAAAAAATTAGACATTATATTTTCCTTTAAACAAAGTATTACAGCAACAATTAAGTCAATAAATAAAATTTTTTGAAAAATTTTTGAGTAAATTGTGAATTTTTTTTTTACCAAATTCCCGTTTTTCGTTTCTGATGACGGACGGGTGGAGATGGTGGGTAATAAATTTTGTTAAAAAAATTAACTATTATATTTTCCTTAAAAGAAAGTAATACAGCAACAAATTGATCAAGTAATAAAATTTTTTGAAAAATTTTTGAGAAACTTGTGAATTTTTTTTTCGGCAAAAATTCCCGTTTTTTCGTTTCTTATGCGGATGGGTGGAGCTGCTGGGTAAACATTTTTTTTCTAAAAATTTTATTTATTGATTAAATTGTTGCTTTATTACTCCTATTTATGAAAAATAAAAAGTTAAATTTTTTGAACTAAACTTAATACACAGCAGCTCCACCCGTCCACCATCAGAAACAAAAAACGGGAACTTTGTCTAAAAAAAATTTACAATTTACTCAAAAATTGATCAAAAAATTTTATTTATTGATTAAATTGTTGCTGGATTGCTCCCCTTAAGGAATAATATAAAGCTAAATTTTTTGAACAATTTTTGAGTAAATTGTGAATTTTTTTTACCAAATTCCCTTTTTTTCGTTACTGATGGGGAACGGGTGGAGATGGTAGGTAATAAATTTTGTTAAAAAAATTAAACATTATATTTTCCTTTAAACAAAGTATTACAGCAACAATTAAGTCAATAAATAAAATTTTTTGAAAAATTTTTGAGTAAATTGTGAATTTTTTTTTACCAAATTCCCGTTTTTCGTTTCTGATGACGGACGGGTGGAGATGGTGGGTAATAAATTTTGTTAAAAAAATTAACGATTATATTTTCCTTAAAAGAAAGTAATACAGCAACAAATTGATCAATAAATAAAATTTTTTAAAAAATTTTTGAGAAACTTGTGAATTTTTTTTTTGGCAAAAATTCCCGTTTTTTCGTTTCTGATGACGGACGGGTGGAGATGGTGGGTAATAAATTTTGTTAAAAAATTTAACATTATATTTTTCTCAAATGGGAGTAATACAGCAACAATTTAGTCTATAAATAAAATTTTTTGAAATATTTTTGAGCATCTTGTGAATTTTTTTCGACCAAATCCCCATTTTTTCGTTTCTTATGGCGGACGGGAGGAGATGGTGGGTAATAAATTTTGTTAAAAAAATTAAACATTATATTTTTCTTAAATGGGAGTAATACAGCAACAGATTGATCAATAAGTAAAATTTTTTAAAAAATTTTTGAGAAACTTGTGAATTTTTTTTTCGGCAAAAATTCCCGTTTTTTCGTTTCTTATGCGGATGGGTGGAGCTGCTGGGTAAACATTTTTTTTCTAAAAATTTTATTTATTGATTAAATTGTTGCTTTATTACTCCTATTTATGAAAAATAAAATGTTAAAATTTTTTAAATTAAACTTAATACACAGCAGCTCCACCCGTCCACCATCAGAAACAAAAAACGGGAACTTTGTCTAAAAAAAATTTACAATTTACTCAAAAATTGTTCAAAAAATTTTATTTATTGATTAAATTGTTGCTGGATTACTCCCCTTAAGGAATAATATAAAGCTAAATTTTTTGAACAATTTTTGAGTAAATTGTGAATTTTTTTTACCAAATTCCCTTTTTTTCGTTACTGATGGGGAACGGGTGGAGATGGTAGGTAATAAATTTTGTTAAAAAAATTAAACATTATATTTTCCTTTAAACAAAGTATTACAGCAACAATTAAGTCAATAAATAAAATTTTTTGAACAATTTTTGAGTAAATTGTGAATTTTTTTTACCAAATTCCCTTTTTTTCGTTACTGATGGGGAACGGGTGGAGATGGTAGGTAATAAATTTTGTTAAAAAAATTAAACATTATATTTTCCTTTAAACAAAGTATTACAGCAACAATTAAGTCAATAAATAAAATTTTTTGAAAAATTTTTGAGTAAATTGTGAATTTTTTTTTTACCAAATTCCCGTTTTTCGTTTCTGATGACGGACGGGTGGAGATGGTGGGTAATAAATTTTGTTAAAAAAATTAACTATTATATTTTCCTTAAAAGAAAGTAATACAGCAACAAATTGATCAAGTAATAAAATTTTTTGAAAAATTTTTGAGAAACTTGTGAATTTTTTTTTGGCCAAAATTCCCGTTTTTTCGTTTCTGATGACGGACGGGTCTAGATGGTGGGTAATAAATTTTGTTAAAAAATTTAACATTATATTTTTCTCAAATGGGAGTAATACAGCAACAATTTAGTCTATAAATAAAAATTTTTGAAATATTTTTGAGCATCTTGTGAATTTTTTTCGACCAAATCCCCATTTTTTCGTTTCTTATGGCGGACGGGAGGAGATGGTGGGTAATAAATTTTGTTAAAAAAATTAAACATTATATTTTTCTTAAATGGGAGTAATACAGCAACAGATTGATCAATAAGTAAAATTTTTTAAAAAATTTTTGAGAAACTTGTGAATTTTTTTTTCGGCAAAAATTCCCGTTTTTTCGTTTCTTATGCGGATGGGTGGAGCTGCTGGGTAAACATTTTTTTTCTAAAAATTTTATTTATTGATTAAATTGTTGCTTTATTACTCCTATTTATGAAAAATAAAAAGTTAAATTTTTTGAACTAAACTTAATACACAGCAGCTCCACCCGTCCACCATCAGAAACAAAAAACGGGAACTTTGTCTAAAAAAAATTTACAATTTACTCAAAAATTGTTCAAAAAATTTTATTTATTGATTAAATTGTTGCTGGATTACTCCCCTTAAGGAATAATATAAAGCTAAATTTTTTGAACAATTTTTGAGTAAATTGTGAATTTTTTTTACCAAATTCCCTTTTTTTCGTTACTGATGGGGAACGGGTGGAGATGGTAGGTAATAAATTTTGTTAAAAAAATTAAACGATTATATTTTCCTTTAAACAAAGTATTACAGCAACAATTAAGTCAATAAATAAAATTTTTTGAAAAATTTTTGAGTAAATTGTGAATTTTTTTTTTACCAAATTCCCGTTTTTCGTTTCTGATGACGGACGGGTGGAGATGGTGGGTAATAAATTTTGTTAAAAAAATTAACGATTATATTTTCCTTAAAAGAAAGTAATACAGCAACAAATTGATCAAGTAATAAAATTTTTTGAAAAATTTTTGAGAAACTTGTGAATTTTTTTTTTGGCAAAAATTCCCGTTTTTTCGTTTCTGATGACGGACGGGTGGAGATGGTGGGTAATAAATTTTGTTAAAAAATTTAACATTATATTTTTCTCAAATGGGAGTAATACAGCAACAATTTAGTCTATAAATAAAATTTTTTGAAATATTTTTGAGCATCTTGTGAATTTTTTTCGACCAAATCCCCATTTTTTCGTTTCTTATGGCGGACGGGAGGAGATGGTGGGTAATAAATTTTGTTAAAAAAATTAAACATTATATTTTTCTTAAATGGGAGTAATACAGCAACAGATTGATCAATAAGTAAAATTTTTTAAAAAATTTTTGAGAAACTTGTGAATTTTTTTTTCGGCAAAAATTCCCGTTTTTTTCGTTTCTTATGCGGATGGGTGGAGCTGCTGGGTAAACATTTTTTTTCTAAAAATTTTATTTATTGATTAAATTGTTGCTTTATTACTCCTATTTATGAAAAATAAAAAGTTAAATTTTTTGAACTAAACTTAATACACAGCAGCTCCACCCGTCCACCATCAGAAACAAAAAACGGGAACTTTGTCTAAAAAAAATTTACAATTTACTCAAAAATTGTTCAAAAAATTTTATTTATTGATTAAATTGTTGCTGGATTGCTCCCCTTAAGGAATAATATAAAGCTAAATTTTTTGAACAATTTTTGAGTAAATTGTGAATTTTTTTTACCAAATTCCCTTTTTTTCGTTACTGATGGGGAACGGGTGGAGATGGTAGGTAATAAATTTTGTTAAAAAAATTAAACATTATATTTTCCTTTAAACAAAGTATTACAGCAACAATTAAGTCAATAAATAAAATTTTTTGAAAAATTTTTGAGTAAATTGTGAATTTTTTTTTTACCAAATTCCCGTTTTTCGTTTCTGATGACGGACGGGTGGAGATGGTGGGTAATAAATTTTGTTAAAAAAATTAACGATTATATTTTCCTTAAAAGAAAGTAATACAGCAACAAATTGATCAAGTAATAAAATTTTTTGAAAAATTTTTGAGAAACTTGTGAATTTTTTTTTTTTGGCAAAAATTCCCGTTTTTTTTCGTTTCTTATGGCGGACGGGAGGAGATGGTGGGTAATAAATTTTGTTAAAAAAATTAACGATTATATTTTCCTTAAAAGAAAGTAATACAGCAACAAATTGATCAAGTAATAAAATTTTTTGAAAAATTTTTGAGAAACTTGTGAATTTTTTTTTTGGCAAAAATTCCCGTTTTTTCGTTTCTGATGACGGACGGGTGGAGATGGTGGGTAATAAATTTTGTTAAAAAATTTAACATTATATTTTTCTCAAATGGGAGTAATACAGCAACAATTTAGTCTATAAATAAAATTTTTTGAAATATTTTTGAGCATCTTGTGAATTTTTTTCGACCAAATCCCCATTTTTTCGTTTCTAATGGCGGACGGGAGGAGATGGTGGGTAATAAATTTTGTTAAAAAAATTAAACATTATATTTTTCTTAAATGGGAGTAATACAGCAACAGATTGATCAATAAGTAAAATTTTTTAAAAAATTTTTGAGAAACTTGTGAATTTTTTTTTCGGCAAAAATTCCCGTTTTTTCGTTTCTTATGCGGATGGGTGGAGCTGCTGGGTAAACATTTTTTTTCTAAAAATTTTATTTATTGATTAAATTGTTGCTTTATTACTCCTATTTATGAAAAATAAAAAGTTAAATTTTTTGAACTAAACTTAATACACAGCAGCTCCACCCGTCCACCATCAGAAACAAAAAACGGGAACTTTGTCTAAAAAAAATTTACAATTTACTCAAAAATTGTTCAAAAAATTTTATTTATTGATTAAATTGTTGCTGGATTGCTCCCCTTAAGGAATAATATAAAGCTAAATTTTTTGAACAATTTTTGAGTAAATTGTGAATTTTTTTTACCAAATTCCCTTTTTTTCGTTACTGATGGGGAACGGGTGGAGATGGTAGGTAATAAATTTTGTTAAAAAAATTAAACATTATATTTTCCTTTAAACAAAGTATTACAGCAACAATTAAGTCAATAAATAAAATTTTTTGAAAAATTTTTGAGTAAATTGTGAATTTTTTTTTTACCAAATTCCCGTTTTTCGTTTCTGATGACGGACGGGTGGAGATGGTGGGTAATAAATTTTGTTAAAAAAATTAACGATTATATTTTCCTTAAAAGAAAGTAATACAGCAACAAATTGATCAAGTAATAAAATTTTTTGAAAAATTTTTGAGAAACTTGTGAATTTTTTTTTTGGCAAAAATTCCCGTTTTTTTCGTTTCTGATGACGGACGGGTGGAGATGGTGGGTAATAAATTTTGTTAAAAAATTTAACATTATATTTTTCTCAAATGGGAGTAATACAGCAACAATTTAGTCTATAAATAAAATTTTTTGAAATATTTTTGAGCATCTTGTGAATTTTTTTCGACCAAATCCCCATTTTTTCGTTTCTAATGGCGGACGGGAGGAGATGGTGGGTAATAAATTTTGTTAAAAAAATTAAACATTATATTTTTCTTAAATGGGAGTAATACAGCAACAGATTGATCAATAAGTAAAATTTTTTAAAAAATTTTTGAGAAACTTGTGAATTTTTTTTTCGGCAAAAATTCCCGTTTTTTCGTTTCTTATGCGGATGGGTGGAGCTGCTGGGTAAACATTTTTTTTCTAAAAATTTTATTTATTGATTAAATTGTTGCTTTATTACTCCTATTTATGAAAAATAAAAAGTTAAATTTTTTGAACTAAACTTAATACACAGCAGCTCCACCCGTCCACCATCAGAAACAAAAAACGGGAACTTTGTCTAAAAAAAATTTACAATTTACTCAAAAATTGTTCAAAAAATTTTATTTATTGATTAAATTGTTGCTGGATTGCTCCCCTTAAGGAATAATATAAAGCTAAATTTTTTGAACAATTTTTGAGTAAATTGTGAATTTTTTTTACCAAATTCCCTTTTTTTCGTTACTGATGGGGAACGGGTGGAGATGGTAGGTAATAAATTTTGTTAAAAAAATTAAACATTATATTTTCCTTTAAACAAAGTATTACAGCAACAATTAAGTCAATAAATAAAATTTTTTGAAAAATTTTTGAGTAAATTGTGAATTTTTTTTTACCAAATTCCCGTTTTTCGTTTCTGATGACGGACGGGTGGAGATGGTGGGTAATAAATTTTGTTAAAAAAATTAAACATTATATTTTCCTTTAAACAAAGTATTACAGCAACAAATTGAAAAAGTAATAAAATTTTTTGATAAATTTTTTATTAACTTTTTTATTTTTTTTTTTGCAAAAATTCCCGTTTTTCCGTTTCTGATGACGGACGGGTGGAGATGGTGGGTAATAAATTTTGTTAAAAAAATTAACGATTATATTTTCCTTAAAAGAAAGTAATACAGCAACAAATTGATCAAGTAATAAAATTTTTTGAAAAAATTTTTGTGAAACTAGTGTATTTTTTTTTTGGCAAAAATTCCCTTTTTTTCGTTTCTGATGACGGACGGGTGGAGATGGTGGGTAATAAATTTTGTTAAAAAATTTAACATTATATTTTTCTCAAATGGGAGTAATACAGCAACAATTTAGTCTATAAATAAAATTTTTTGAAATATTTTTGAGCATCTTGTGAATTTTTTTCGACCAAATCCCCATTTTTTCGTTTCTAATGGCGGACGGGAGGAGATGGTGGGTAATAAATTTTGTTAAAAAAATTAAACATTATATTTTTCTTAAATGGGAGTAATACAGCAACAGATTGATCAATAAGTAAAATTTTTTAAAAAATTTTTGAGAAACTTGTGAATTTTTTTTTCGGCAAAAATTCCCGTTTTTTCGTTTCTTATGCGGATGGGTGGAGCTGCTGGGTAAACATTTTTTTTCTAAAAATTTTATTTATTGATTAAATTGTTGCTTTATTACTCCTATTTATGAAAAATAAAAAGTTAAATTTTTTGAACTAAACTTAATACACAGCAGCTCCACCCGTCCACCATCAGAAACAAAAAACGGGAACTTTGTCTAAAAAAAATTTACAATTTACTCAAAAATTGTTCAAAAAATTTTATTTATTGATTAAATTGTTGCTGGATTGCTCCCCTTAAGGAATAATATAAAGCTAAATTTTTTGAACAATTTTTGAGTAAATTGTGAATTTTTTTTACCAAATTCCCTTTTTTTCGTTACTGATGGGGAACGGGTGGAGATGGTAGGTAATAAATTTTGTTAAAAAAATTAAACATTATATTTTCCTTTAAACAAAGTATTACAGCAACAATTAAGTCAATAAATAAAATTTTTTGAAAAATTTTTGAGTAAATTGTGAATTTTTTTTTTACCAAATTCCCGTTTTTCGTTTCTGATGACGGACGGGTGGAGATGGTGGGTAATAAATTTTGTTAAAAAAATTAACGATTATATTTTCCTTAAAAGAAAGTAATACAGCAACAAATTGATCAAGTAATAAAATTTTTTGAAAAATTTTTGAGAAACTTGTGAATTTTTTTTTTGGCAAAAATTCCCGTTTTTTCGTTTCTGATGACGGACGGGTGGAGATGGTGGGTAATAAATTTTGTTAAAAAATTTAACATTATATTTTTCTCAAATGGGAGTAATACAGCAACAATTTAGTCTATAAATAAAATTTTTTGAAATATTTTTGAGCATCTTGTGAATTTTTTTCGACCAAATCCCCATTTTTTCGTTTCTAATGGCGGACGGGAGGAGATGGTGGGTAATAAATTTTGTTAAAAAAATTAAACATTATATTTTTCTTAAATGGGAGTAATACAGCAACAGATTGATCAATAAGTAAAATTTTTAAAAAAATTTTTGAGAAACTTGTGAATTTTTTTTTCGGCAAAAATTCCCGTTTTTTCGTTTCTTATGCGGATGGGTGGAGCTGCTGGGTAAACATTTTTTTTCTAAAAATTTTATTTATTGATTAAATTGTTGCTTTATTACTCCTATTTATGAAAAATAAAAAGTTAAATTTTTTGAACTAAACTTAATACACAGCAGCTCCACCCGTCCACCATCAGGAACAAAAAACGGGAACTTTGTCTAAAAAAAATTTACAATTTACTCAAAAATTGTTCAAAAAATTTTATTTATTGATTAAATTGTTGCTGAATTGCTCCCCTTAAGGAATAATATAAAGCTAAATTTTTTGAACAATTTTTGAGTAAATTGTGAATTTTTTTTACCAAATTCCCTTTTTTTCGTTACTGATGGGGAACGGGTGGAGATGGTAGGTAATAAATTTTGTTAAAAAAATTAAACATTATATTTTCCTTTAAACAAAGTATTACAGCAACAATTAAGTCAATAAATAAAATTTTTTGAAAAATTTTTGAGTAAATTGTGAATTTTTTTTTTTCCCAAATTCCCGTTTTTCGTTTCTGATGACGGACGGGTGGAGATGGTGGGTAATAAATTTTGTTAAAAAAATTAACGATTATATTTTCCTTAAAAGAAAGTAATACAGCAACAAATTGATCAAGTAATAAAATTTTTTGAAAAATTTTTGAGAAACTTGTGAATTTTTTTTTTGGCAAAAATTCCCGTTTTTTCGTTTCTGATGACGGACGGGTGGAGATGGTGGGTAATAAATTTTGTTAAAAAAATTAACGATTATATTTTCCTTAAAAGAAAGTAATACAGCAACAAATTGATCAAGTAATAAAATTTTTTGAAAAATTTTTGAGAAACTTGTGAATTTTTTTTTTGGCAAAAATTCCCGTTTTTTCGTTTCTGATGACGGACGGGTGGAGATGGTGGGTAATAAATTTTGTTAAAAAATTTAACATTATATTTTTCTCAAATGGGAGTAATACAGCAACAATTTAGTCTATAAATAAAATTTTTTGAAATATTTTTGAGCATCTTGTGAATTTTTTTCGACCAAATCCCCATTTTTTCGTTTCTAATGGCGGACGGGAGGAGATGGTGGGTAATAAATTTTGTTAAAAAAATTAAACATTATATTTTTCTTAAATGGGAGTAATACAGCAACAGATTGATCAATAAGTAAAATTTTTTAAAAAATTTTTGAGAAACTTGTGAATTTTTTTTTCGGCAAAAATTCCCGTTTTTTCGTTTCTTATGCGGATGGGTGGAGCTGCTGGGTAAACATTTTTTTTCTAAAAATTTTATTTATTGATTAAATTGTTGCTTTATTACTCCTATTTATGAAAAATAAAAAGTTAAATTTTTTGAACTAAACTTAATACACAGCAGCTCCACCCGTCCACCATCAGAAACAAAAAACGGGAACTTTGTCTAAAAAAAATTTACAATTTACTCAAAAATTGTTCAAAAAATTTTATTTATTGATTAAATTGTTGCTGGATTGCTCCCCTTAAGGAATAATATAAAGCTAAATTTTTTGAACAATTTTTGAGTAAATTGTGAATTTTTTTTACCAAATTCCCTTTTTTTCGTTACTGATGGGGAACGGGTGGAGATGGTAGGTAATAAATTTTGTTAAAAAAATTAAACATTATATTTTCCTTTAAACAAAGTATTACAGCAACAATTAAGTCAATAAATAAAATTTTTTGAAAAATTTTTGAGTAAATTGTGAATTTTTTTTTTACCAAATTCCCGTTTTTCGTTTCTGATGACGGACGGGTGGAGATGGTGGGTAATAAATTTTGTTAAAAAAATTAACGATTATATTTTCCTTAAAAGAAAGTAATACAGCAACAAATTGATCAAGTAATAAAATTTTTTGAAAAATTTTTGAGAAACTTGTGAATTTTTTTTTTGGCAAAAATTCCCGTTTTTTCGTTTCTGATGACGGACGGGTGGAGATGGTGGGTAATAAATTTTGTTAAAAAATTTAACATTATATTTTTCTCAAATGGGAGTAATACAGCAACAATTTAGTCTATAAATAAAATTTTTTGAAATATTTTTGAGCATCTTGTGAATTTTTTTCGACCAAATCCCCATTTTTTCGTTTCTAATGGCGGACGGGAGGAGATGGTGGGTAATAAATTTTGTTAAAAAAATTAAACATTATATTTTTCTTAAATGGGAGTAATACAGCAACAGATTGATCAATAAGTAAAATTTTTTAAAAAATTTTTGAGAAACTTGTGAATTTTTTTTTCGGCAAAAATTCCCGTTTTTTCGTTTCTTATGCGGATGGGTGGAGCTGCTGGGTAAACATTTTTTTTCTAAAAATTTTATTTATTGATTAAATTGTTGCTTTATTACTCCTATTTATGAAAAATAAAAAGTTAAATTTTTTGAACTAAACTTAATACACAGCAGCTCCACCCGTCCACCATCAGAAACAAAAAACGGGAACTTTGTCTAAAAAAAATTTACAATTTACTTAAAAATTGTTCAAAAAATTTTATTTATTGATTAAATTGTTGCTGGATTGCTCCCCTCAAGGAATAATATAAAGCTAAATTTTTTGAACAATTTTTGAGTAAATTGTGAATTTTTTTTACCAAATTCCCTTTTTTTCGTTACTGATGGGGAACGGGTGGAGATGGTAGGTAATAAATTTTGTTAAAAAAATTAAACATTATATTTTCCTTTAAACAAAGTATTACAGCAACAATTAAGTCAATAAATAAAATTTTTTGAAAAATTTTTGAGTAAATTGTGAATTTTTTTTTACCAAATTCCCGTTTTTTCGTTTCTGATGACGGACGGGTGGAGATGGTGGGTAATAAATTTTGTTAAAAAATTTAACATTATATTTTTCTCAAATGGGAGTAATACAGCAACAATTTAGTCTATAAATAAAATTTTTTGAAATATTTTTGAGCATCTTGTGAATTTTTTTCGACCAAATCTTCATTTTTTCGTTTCTAATGGCGGACGGGAGGAGATGGTGGGTAATAAATTTTGTTAAAAAAATTAAACATTATATTTTTCTTAAATGGGAGTAATACAGCAACAGATTGATCAATAAGTAAAATTTTTAAAAAAATTTTTGAGAAACTTGTGAATTTTTTTTTCGGCAAAAATTCCCGTTTTTTCGTTTCTTATGCGGATGGGTGGAGCTGCTGGGTAAACATTTTTTTTCTAAAAATTTTATTTATTGATTAAATTGTTGCTTTATTACTCCTATTTATGAAAAATAAAAAGTTAAATTTTTTGAACTAAACTTAATACACAGCAGCTCCACCCGTCCACCATCAGAAACAAAAAACGGGAACTTTGTCTAAAAAAAATTTACAATTTACTCAAAAATTGTTCAAAAAATTTTATTTATTGATTAAATTGTTGCTGGATTACTCCCCTTAAGGAATAATATAAAGCTAAATTTTTTGAACAATTTTTGAGTAAATTGTGAATTTTTTTTACCAAATTCCCTTTTTTTCGTTACTGATGGGGAACGGGTGGAGATGGTAGGTAATAAATTTTGTTAAAAAAATTAGACATTATATTTTCCTTTAAACAAAGTATTACAGCAACAATTAAGTCAATAAATAAAATTTTTTGAAAAATTTTTGAGTAAATTGTGAATTTTTTTTACCAAATTCCCGTTTTTCGTTTCTGATGACGGACGGGTGGAGATGGTGGGTAATAAATTTTGTTAAAAAAATTAAACATTATATTTTTCTTAAATGGGAGTAATACAGCAACAGATTGATCAATAAGTAAAATTTTTTAAAAAATTTTTGAGAAACTTGTGAATTTTTTTTTTGGCAAAAATTCCCGTTTTTTCGTTTCTGATGACGGACAGGTGGAGATGGTGGGTAATAAATTTTGTTAAAAAATTTACCATTATATTTTTCTCGAATGGGAGTAATACAGCAACAATTTAGTCTATAAATAAAATTTTTTGAAATATTTTTGAGCATCTTGTGAATTTTTTTCGACCAAATCCCCATTTTTTCGTTTCTTATGGCGGACGGGAGGAGATGGTGGGTAATAAATTTTGTTAAAAAAATTAAACATTATATTTTTCTTAAATGGGAGTAATACAGCAACAGATTGATCAATAAGTAAAATTTTTTAAAAAATTTTTGAGAAACTTGTGAATTTTTTTTTCGGCAAAAATTCCCGTTTTTTCGTTTCTTATGCGGATGGGTGGAGCTGCTGGGTAAACATTTTTTTTCTAAAAATTTTATTTATTGATTAAATTGTTGCTTTATTACTCCTATTTATGAAAAATAAAAAGTTAAATTTTTTGAACTAAACTTAATACACAGCAGCTCCACCCGTCCACCATCAGAAACAAAAAACGGGAACTTTGTCTAAAATAAATTTACAATTTACTCAAAAATTGTTCAAAAAATTTTATTTATTGATTAAATTGTTGCTGGATTACTCCCCTTAAGGAATAATATAAAGCTAAATTTTTTGAACAATTTTTGAGTAAATTGTGAATTTTTTTTACCAAATTCCCTTTTTTTCGTTACTGATGGGGAACGGGTGGAGATGGTAGGTAATAAATTTTGTTAAAAAAATTAGACATTATATTTTCCTTTAAACAAAGTATTACAGCAACAATTAAGTCAATAAATAAAATTTTTTGAAAAATTTTTGAGTAAATTGTGAATTTTTTTTTACCAAATTCCCGTTTTTCGTTTTTGATGACGGACGGGTGGAGATGGTGGGTAATAAATTTTGTTAAAAAAATTAACTATTATATTTTCCTTAAAAGAAAGTAATACAGCAACAAATTGATCAAGGAATAAAATTTTTTGAAAAATTTTTGAGAAACTTGTGAATTTTTTTTTTGGCAAAAATTCCCGTTTTTTCGTTTCTGATGACGGACGGGTGGAGCTGCTGCTATTTTAATGAAATATATCACTAAGGCACTAAAAATTGTAAGAAAAAAGTATGTAAAAATTAATTTTTAAAATTTTTATTGAATATTTTTTTGCCTTAACATGGAAAGTTCACTAGTTTCCACGGCATTCCAGGCAAGACATCTTTTTCATAGAAAAAAATATTTATATCAAAGAAATAAAATTTATAGACCTAATTTGTTTGTATTCTTACGAAATTTTTTTTAATTTTGTTTGCAGGCTATTGTCTATTAAATTAGATCATTTAATTAAAAATAATATCAAAAGCGTCTAATTCTGGGTGCAGTGTCATTATTTTTTTATTGTAAATATAATAAATTATTTAAATAAACAATAAAAAAAATTATAATGTGTGAAACCTCTAAAAAACTAAATATTTCACATTTTCGTAATAATTTTAATAAATTTGTATACTATTATATTTACCATTTTTAAACATTTTCCAGGATACATTATTTTTTTCTAATTTTTCTACAAATTTAGATTTCTCAAAAATCAAATTCTTCTTTACAATATACTAATAGGAAATTTTTTAAAAATAATATTACAAACAGGTAATTGTTATTAATATTATTATTCAATTACATTAAGTTAAATAAATTTTAGAACATTTTATTTTGTTTTATATTATTTTTTATTCAATTGAACTTTTTTTAAATTACATTAATTAATATTATTACTTTTCATTTAACCTAATTCATCTTTTATTTTTATTATTCAACATATTTAATTTAAAAATTAATTATTTCTAATATTATTATTGTTATTATTATTATTAGTATAATTATCATGAAACAATAATTTTTGTTATTAATTTTAATAAATAAAAATATAATAACTAAATGAATAAAAACACATTTATTAAATTACAATTTTTATTATCATTTTGTTATTATTATTAATAATAATAATAAAACAAACTATTTAAAATTAATTTTATTTTATTCAATATTATTTTCTCACATTATTCCAAGAATTTTACTTACTGCGCCATCTATTATTAGTCACATTTTAAATTTCACTTTTCCGTTACCGACATTGTCCATTCTGAGAGCACGCATGACATTCTATACATTTTATTTACATTGCCATATGAATAGCTCTCTGAATACTGTCAATAGTGGTCAATTCATACTTTGGTAAAACAAAACAAGGGTAAAATCACAGACTACCGCGAATACACCGCCTTCGTCGTCCCCGGTCGTGGACAGTTCGAATGGGTTAGAATGCCCTTCGGACTCACAAACGCGCCAGCCACTTTCCAGGCTCTAACCGATCGACTAAAAGAAAAGTTGGTAGAGCACGTTCGTGAAAATAATCTCCCCGAACATTATTGCGAACAAGTCCACGCTTACCTTGCCGATTGGATAATAATATCCAAAACTTTCGAAGAACATCTTCTGCTTCTCGATGTAGTCCTCACCATTCTACACGAAGCAGGATTATCAATTAACCGCGAAAAGTCCTTCTTCGCGAAACCGTCGGTAGAATACTTAGGATTTATTCTCGACAAAGATGGTTTAAAGCCAAACGCTAAGCGCGTCGAACCAATCCTCGAACGGGCAACTCCTCGTAATCGAAAAGAGTTGCGCCGGTTCAACGGCTCAGTAAACTGGTACCATCGTCACTTGCGCAATATTGCAAAAGTGCAAGGGCCGCTGAATAAATTAGCGAGCCCAAAAGCATCGTGGAACTGGACCGAAGAACACGAGGCCGCGTTCAACGAAGTTAAAGAATCTTTAAAAAGCGCTTTAACTTTAGTCGCGCCTAAGCCTGGCTTACCATACTACTTGTATACCGATGCAAGTGACACCGGTATTGGTGCTATCTTGACACAGCAAGATGGAGAAAAAGAGTACCTGATCACGTGCTTGAGCAGACCTTTAAGGGGTGCGGAATTAAATTATACCACCACCGAAAAGGAATGCTTAGCCGTTATCTTTGCTATTAAAAAGCTCCGCTGTTACCTCGAATGCGCTGAATTTACTGTGATCACAGATCATTCCAGTTTAATTTGGTTGCAAGGTCTTAAAGACCCAAAAGGTAGACTTGCGCGATGGGCTCTCGAGCTATCCGCAAATAACGTCAAGATCGAGCACAGAAAAGGAACAACTAACGAAGCACCAGATACGCTCTCGCGACTTTACGAAGACGACGCTAACGACACGCGCGTTACCGAACTAAACCTCACTATAAGCTTAAGTTGGTACGACGAAATGTTAGAAAAAGTTTGTAAAGATCCTTCGCGATATGAAAGATACAAAGTTGATTCGAACAATCAACTATATTATTTCAAACCTAACCTAATCAAAGAAACCATCGGCGATAATAACGCTTGGAAAAAGATTCTGAAAGAAATCGAAATTTTACCGATCATCACCGAACATCATTGCACTTCTCAATCCGCGCACCAGGGAATTAATAAAACTTATCTGTCGATAATGAACCATTTTTATTGGCCTGGCATGCGCGAAGATATCAAGCGTTACGTTAATGAATGCGAGATTTGCCTAAAGTGTAAACCGAAGAATTCTTCCCCACAAGGTCTAATCTACCCGCGGAAAATTACGGAACCCTAGGAAACAGTGTCACTCGATATCGTAGGCCCCTTACCTCGGTCAAAATCTGGTAAATCTTTAAGCACTCTTGTCAACCGCTGGGGAGCGCCTAGAATCGTTATCACCGACAACGGTACAGAGTTCGTAAACCGTAATGTCACATCGTTTCTACAAAAAATCGGTTCAGTACAACGGACAACACCCGTGTACCATCCTCAGGCTAACCCTGTCGAGCGCGTAAACCGTAATCTAAAAACAATGTTAGCAAGTCTTCTCGGTGAAAACCAACGCGAATGGGATACTCTCCTCGAAGATATTCAGTTTGCTTACAACACCACAGTTCACACTTCCCTCGGAGTTACACCAGCTTTCTTGAACTTCGCTCGCGAACCCAGACGAACAGGTGAACCCCCGCGAGACACAAATACCGAAATGAATACAGACGAAACAATTGACACTTGGCTAGATCGCTTAAAACACATAGATGCGCTCCGCGCAAAAGTTTAACAATCCATGATCAAGGCTAGCAAAAAGCAAGGCAAAATATATAATAAAAACCGAAAGAATGACATTAATCTTCAACCTGGAGATCTCGTATTCTATCCTAACAATACCTTGTCCAACGCTGCGCGCGGGTACAGTTCTAAACTGGCGCCTCGCTACAAAGGCCCAGCAACAGTCGTAGAAAAATTGTCACCTATAATAGTCACTATCCGCGATGCGCATGGTAAAAAGCTAGGAAAATATCATGTAAACGATCTAAAAGCAGCTAAGAAAAACCTTAGGTCACGCGACGTCTTGTAAATTCATTTTCAGAAGTGTAATGGAGGCAACCAAAAAGGAAGTAGGACCAGGCAACCCGATACCAAGCGCCATCGAAATCGTAGCCTTAAAACAAGCGCTTTCTCCAGAGGACGGCAATCTTACCGAAGGAAGGGTTATGCTAGAGGAAACACAAACTGGTCTTGTTGCTCTCACCAAACCAGCCCTCGACGCCATTATAGCCGAGAGAGATGCCCTAGCCGCTCAATTGGGTGAGGCAACCAAGCTCATCCAAAAGCTACGCGCGGAAGCCGCCAATCCGACATCTAAACCCCACAGTTCCGATCAATTGGACCCATATGTAGCACTGATTCACATGGACAACGAGCGCCGTGAAACCGCCCAGGAACTGGCTTCAGTCAAAGCGAAACTCGAAACCTGTGAAGAAAACTGCGCAGAACTTCAAGCCGTGGTCGACTCCTACAAGGTCGATTACAAAGCGCTGCAAAAAGACTACCAATACGTTGAAGATTTGTACTATCGTCTCCACAAGTTGTTTAAGAACAAAATTAAAGAAGTCTTCCAAGCAATGGTGGAACTAAGGGAACCCAAGTTAAGACCTAAGGCACCTGACGCTTTTGTCAGACCTGCTCGCACCCGGACTTCCCAACGGAAGATTGCCCTTGGCCCCATTATAAGGAGCTGCCCAAGACGTTCAACGACGTCAAGCGCTGCAAATGTTGCTGGCGACCGCTGAACCTCCCAGACGTCAACTGCAACGAATGCCGAAAGCGTCTAATACAGCAAAACACCACGCTGCGCAATCAACTGGTAATCGAGTTGGAAGTACAGGGCACGCTAAGAAGCACTGCACCCAACCATGAAGCTAGAAATCCTGTGAATGTCTTTCCACCCCAGGAACCTTCACAACCAGAAGCTGCGCCAAAGAAAGAAACTGCCCCAGGCCCGGTCATGCTATTGAAACCCTCTCCTTTCGTCTCTGACCTCGCCAACGTCGCCCTCTGGGAGAATATCGCGCAAGCATATAGGCTAGTTGTTGAGAAGGATGATATCGACTCCGAGGACAACGCAGAATAGTGCCTAAAACGGATAATTCGTCTTCAACTCAGTATTCCAATGTGATACATATTAAACTTAGATTCTAGCGCCGTTGCGCAGTATTACTTTTGTTATTCAGAAATCATATTTCTCCTTTATTTTTCTAAGAATCGTTAATGCTCAAATTAGAGATTATTTTGCTACCAAATATAATTATCCTAACTTTTACTAAGTACTTATAAGCGCCGTTATTACTCTTGAGATAAGTATTAACCATTTTTGCGCGAATGAACAAATTTAGTTCCAAATATATTGTTTAGCTATTATGTTAATTACTACCCCACAACTGACTGCTAGGACGAGAAGTGAGATACCAGATAAGTTTTGATTCTAGACTTTTCTCCTTCCTTTATTTAGTCAACTTTACACCTCAATTGTCATGTTTTGTTTTAATGCTATTACTATATTAGCCATTGAACTCTAATTTCAAAATAATAGTTTCTTTTGCAAGCCAAGAACTTATAAGTTGGAGAAATTCCACAAACTAAATCAATCCTGAGTGGTAACGACAATTTAGAAGGGGGGAACTGTAACGTTTCATTTACGTTATCGTCTCGTTTGTCAATTGACGTTATCAGTCAGATTGAATATACTGTAAGTATCATTTAATTTTAAATCATATTTCGCGCCTTAGCGCCAAACTCCGTCACCAGGCGTCGCGCATGCCTGAAATAGCAGTCGACAAAAAGTACCTGTTGTCTCTGCCGGCAAGAAGCGTTAGATTGGTGTGAACCGTACACTAAGTGTAAGCCTCTGCGCATAAAATATTTTATATTTAATTATTTGTTATAATAAATTCAGATTTAATTAAAGTGTGCTGTGTAAACAAATTATTGCAAACCTGAGTGCATCAACAGCTACTCATTCAGTTGTGGGAATTGTAAAGGTGAGTTTCTAAACTTTTCTTGGCTTGTCTCGCTACAAAGGAGGAAAGGAGAATCATTTGTTTGGCTGTTTCGAGTGTCAGATTCCTGGTGGTAAAAATTGTGTCTCGCGATATAAGTCGAACCCCCAAATTAAAGTTTAAATTAAAATTGTTTATCAAATCTTATATTGACGACCACACACTAAAAAAATTTTATTTTCACTTTCACTTAAAAAATTCTCAATTTTCACTGTCACTTTCACTTTCATTCAAAAAATTCTCACTTTCTCTCTCACTCTCACTTAAAAAATTCTCATTTTTCACTCTCATTTCAAAAATTCTTACTTTTCATTGTTGTGCATTCTATAGAATATTCTATAGAATTTAACTGGAAATAATTTATAAAATTTCTGTAGAAGTTAAGAAATATTCAGTTATATTCTATAAAATATTTGATAGAATGTTCTATAAAGTTATTCTATATATGAGGCATTCCATCCCAAGTCATCCAGGGGTCTTACAGTGTAAAGGTTAATTCGATAATTTTTTACTCTTAAACTATTAAACATAAAAATTTGGCAAGGTATATTTTAAAAAGGTTTTTTTTATCAAATTTGTATGTTTAATAGTTTAAGAGTAAAAATTTATCGCAGTAAGCATTACACCATAAGCATTACATGGAATGCCTCATATATAGAATAACTTTATAGAACATTTTATCAAATATTTTATAGAAGGTTGATTCTATTTCAACTCAGACAGGCTAATATATGTATGTCAAAATAAATTAAAGAAGTTAGGCGCATTTGAATTTTTAAAACTGCGAAGTCTGATTTGAAGAAAATAACGGTAAAAAATATTTAAATTGACGTATCTTTCTTGCAACTGTCTATAATGTAATGGGTTTTTTGTCCCTCATTTTGAATTAAATGTTCTTTGAAGTCCCACAAATTTAATTAAACAATTTTTAAATTTAACAAAATGCGGCTATTTTTCGAAAAAAATTAAAATCAAATTTTTTCAAAAACCTCATCGTTTTTTTTCTCTTAATTTTTTTTCCTTTCTAGAAGTCGAAAGATTATTTTCCAATAAAATTTATCGGGGTCCCGCATCTTGAAGAGGAATAACAATTTGTTTTTTCAAAAATAAAAAATCGAATTTTTTCGATATCTTTACAATATACAGCTAAATTTCAAAAAGAAAAAACTTTTATCTTGTAAAATTAAGTAATTATTTATTACAACTGACATTTTCATCACTCAAGGAATTTAAATTATTATTATTATATAATTAAATCAATGAACCTTGTATTTTTATAGTATATTAAACTTTTAATTCAGAATTTGAAAACAAAACACTTTTAATGTTGCAAAAATTCAAAAACTACATGAAATACATTCAACAAAAAATAAATTTCCATGGAATTAAAAATTATTTTACTCCACCATTAGATTAATTCAATATTTAATTTTCTGTTTTAATGTATTGTTTTACTTTGTTACTATTAGGTTTGTTCCTATTTTTTGACGTATAGGTTTAAAAGAGGACAAATAACGGCCTCACATTACCTCAAAACTTATGTCAAAATTGACCAATTTTTTGACCCATAGGTCAAAAACATAAATCAAAACATATGTCAAAATTGACCTCTTTTTTGATCTAGGTCAAAAAGAAGATAAAGAACGAATAAAAAGACATTTTTAATTTGACCTATTTTTTGAGCTACGGGTTTTAAAAGGGACCTTAATGTGGGCCTTCACATAACGTCAAAATTTGATCTGTGTTTTACTAACAAGTCAGATAACAGGTATTGCCCCCTCAAACAGAAGCGCGAAATAGGACGTCAAAGCCTATGCAAAAGAACATTTTTTTACTTGCAAGCTGGTATGTTACTTCAAAATTAATGACAAAGATTGAAAATTTGAAGATAGCTAATATCATAAAATCGCATTTTACAATCTTTATATTATCCATAAATAGAAGTAAATATAAAATCAGGGGGCGCGCAGGGGGGCAGAGCCCCCCTATTATATATATATATATATATATATATATATATATATATATATATATATATATATATATATATATGATGCGACACGAGAAAAGGGACCTATCGATAAAAAAATCATTTTTGAGTTTCTAGTCGTATTCCATAGATTTTGAGTCGCTCTTTCACGTAAAAAAATCAGAAATTAAAAATCTGAAATAGTTTAATTAATATAAAGCCCGAAAGTTGAACGTGTCCGCGTAAATACACGGGTTTTCTGCTCATGGCGTCACTATAAACGCCCCCCCTGTAAAATTCTCTTTTGAGGCGATAGGTCCCTTTTCTCGTGTCGCGTCACATATATATATATATATATATATACGTTCAACTAAAGCAATTAAAATAGAAAGAATAATTTCTATTCTTTCTTATTTATTACACAGCCACAAAAAAATAAAAGTTCTGATCTGAGGGTCTCACTATGTAGACTTTATGTTTTTTGGGTCGCTGAATCCGAATTCGAGGTCCATTTAACCCCATCAAATCAGGATTTTGACATAACCTCAAAAAACCAATGTGGCGGACACGTTTTTAAAAAAGTTCATCGGATTTGCTTGAAATTCGTTACTCGGAGATTTTTGGGGTCGCTGATTACGAATTTGAAGTCAGATTTTAAAAATTCAAAATGGCGGACATGTTTTTGAAAAATTTATCAGATTCGCTTGAAATTCGTTACTCGTGGGTTTTTTTGGGTCTCTGATTAAGAATTTGAAGTCAATTTTAAAAATTCAAAATGGTGCATCTACTAAATACGTTCTTTTAAGGAATTAAGAACTTTAGTGATTCAATTCACCCGAAATTACTCTATATCTTACGTGTCCCTGCATCCAGGGCACCTCCACGTGGTGACGGTGGGCAACGGAGTTTCTCCGCTATCCGGCTAAGTCTCCGGATAATGGCTTTGATGCCGTCATGGCAGACACACGTAGAAAACGTGCTACGATGCAGGGACTTGGAACCCCAGTATCGGCGGGTGGGAGTGAGAAAGCAGGCTCTCAGGCGTCGTCATCCAACAACTGCAGCTCTTCATTGGTGTGAAACTTGGTTAATGTAGAGTACAACACATACAAAGGAATTTTCGACTTGAATATTGGTGAACATCCATGGGTTCCCAATATAATTTGTAATTCATGTCGAATAATGTTGAATCGTTGGAAAAAAGACAAAAAAGAAACTAAATTTTCTTGTCCAACAAAATGGAAGGAACCTCTTAGTGAAAACGATTGCTTTTTTTGTTGTAATAAGGTAAGTAAAAATTTTACTATTAAGAATGAACAAACGATAGAGTACAAAACAGTGACAACAGTAATGGCTCCGATTTTATTCATCAAACACAATAAAGAAACTGATTTTGAGGGCATTAATGCAGTTAGAAATGACGAATTGATGAATGTTGATGAATACGTGTCTGAGAGCGACCAACCCGAGAGCGACCATGACGATAGCCCCACTGTCTATTCTGCAGACACTAAAGATTCAGGCGCAAAGCTGGTTTCACAACCCTTATTAAATGACCTCATACGTGACTTAGGTTTGGCTAAGGACCAAGCGGAGTTTTTGGCTTCGTTTATGAAGCAGCAAAAATTCCTAGCACCACGTACGAATGTATAAGTGTATCGAAATCGAGAGTCAGACTTTCGAAAATATTTTGCTAAGGATGAAGATCTAACTTATTGCACCGACAATAATGGACTCATGAATGAGATGAAAGAAAATTGCTACAATGCAACAGATTGGCGACTTTTTATTGATGCATCTAAAAGAAGTATTAAGGCAGTGTTACTACATAATACTAACGTCTATGCTCCTATACCCATAGCTCATTCGACTGTTATTAAGGGAAATTATGAGAATATGGTAGTACTATTGAATAAAATTGGCTACGAGCAACACAGATGGAAGATTTGTGGAGATTTAAAAATTATTACCATATTACTTGGACAACAGTCTGGCTTTACAAAGTACCCTTGCTATGGAAAAGTAGAGATAGGCAGAATCATTACAAGGTGAAAGATTGGCCAGCTAGGGAATCCCTCACACTTGGTTCACGTAATGTCATTCACGAATCCCTTGTAGATCCATCAAAGGTCCTGCCTCCTCCTCTTCATATAAAGCTAGGTCTTATGAAGCAGTTTGTCAAAGCTCTTGATAAAGCAGGTAAATGTTTCAATTATTTACAGAAGGTTTTCCCTAAACTTTCCGATGCTAAAATTAAAGAGGGGTATTTGATGACCACAAATTCAAAAACTCTTCAGGGATAATAAATTCATCGAAACAATGAATAATCGAGAGAAAGCAGCCTGGCAGAGTTTTCGATCAGTTGCTCAAAACTTCCTAGGAAACACTTGAAGCTGCATTTTCTGCACTCGCATCTTGATAAATTCTCGGAAAACCTGGGACACTTCAGTGAAGAACAGGGGGAGCGTTTTCACCAAGACATTAAAGTTGTTGAAACTCGTTACTAGGGACGTTGGGATGCTAATATGCTTGCAGATTTTTGCTGGATGTTAAAAAGAGAAACTCTAGGACAAGGTACGAAACGAAAAGAAATCCTAGACATAGATCATTCGAAGAAAAAAGAACTCGATACAGCTCAAAGAAGGAGAACAATTAAAATAATATATGTTTCTCAATAGCAATACCAGTCAGCCCTTTTAAGAGCTACATGATGTACAAAATCCGATCGTGCAACCTCCTCGCTGTGTACATCGGGTAACGCTAATGCCGGCGATACGTCTATATTGTTACATGCGTTTAATAGCACAAATTGTAGGTTTTGGGGTTATGTCAAAAGCATTTGCTGATAAAATTAAACTGACCTCGGTTTCGTAATCAGCGACCCGAAAAACCCCCGAGTAACGAGTTTTAAGCGAATCCAATGAAACTTTTAAAAACGTGTCCGCCATATTGGATCCGCCATTTTGAATTTTTGAAATCTGACTTCAAATTCGTAATCAGCGATCCCAAAAACCCCCGAGTAACGAGTTTTAAGTCGCCATATTGGTTTTTTGAGGTTATGTCAAAATCCTGATCTGATGGGGTTAAATGTAGCTCGGATTTGGATTAATAAACAAGACTATAATTAATTTGGCTTGTAATAAATAATTTCGACAATTAATGTAATGTAGTGAGTAAATGATTAAAATAATAGCCAAATATCAATACAAAAATTTGTAAAAAGAAAAGAAAAATATATAAAATGTGAAAAGGGGAGGATATTCGCGTAATTCAATTTATAGCACTATCTCTTTCTCCTCTTCTTCTCCGCTGCTAGGTGCACTGAGTCATGCGACGCTGATACTGTACGCACACAATCATAACCCATACTTATTCACAATGTAAGTGGAGATTCTTAAGAAGCAATGCACTGTGCATGTATACCAATCTTCCCCTATTTTCCTTCCTTTTATACTTAAATTAAAGAAGTGTTGGAACATAAAAATATAAGTTACATCTTCAAAACCAACTATCACATTGCAATGAAGTATAATCCGTGTAGGGTTAGTCTCGTATTCATATAAAGAAAAGAGACAGAAGGAAGCTATAGTTGTTCTTTAAGATTGCTTTTTTACACTTAATTCTTAGAATTAAAAATTTGTGGAATAGCAGGTATGATGAAGTTTAACACGTGCAGGGTTAATTTCATATAAAGAAAGAGACAAGAAGACGGCTATAGTTGCTCTTTAACATTGCAACTCATATTTTATTCTTAGAGATAAAAGTCGTAGAAGATGTGCTATTGAAAAATTCTCAGAATCCAATACTGCATGTCCAAATATGGTATTGCCACTCCTAATTCTGAGCAACCCCCATTTCGTCTATTCCATTTTGCATTGAGCTGAGCTTCTATAAAAGAAAGGGCACAAGCACTGGTCGCCAGTCTTAAAGTAGCTTCTATATTCCTTATAACGCGTTTGTGCGGTAGTAATTACTCGTCTAAACAAATAAAAGTCTGGAGTAAATTTCGCGAGGCGTTCTAGAATTTTTTTGCTGAATCACGATAGATTTTCGTTGAGCTAGATAATAATTCGGGATATTGCTTTAAATCAAAAATTATTATTTTCTGTTGTATCACGATAGATTTTCGTTGAGCCAGATAATAATTTTGAGGGTTAAAAAAATTATTGTTCGTTGTATCACATGCGCTTTTCGTCGAATCCGAATAATAGTTTAAAATAAATTTTTAATCGCTGTATCAATTAGCTATTCGTAGAATCCGAATAATAGTTTACTTTAGACCCGTCCGCTTGCTGGCTTCAAATTTTAAATTTTGAGTTTTATTTGGGCGGACGTTAAATTAAATAAAATCTTTAACCGGCGAGTCCCTTCCGGTGATTTGATGTAGTGAGAAATTATTAAAAAAATTTAATAATTTCTTGTTTTTATAACCGGCCAGTTGTGCGGATTGTACCTGCGCCGTCTACACCTAAACAGGCACCGATACCGCGTTTCGAGACATGGATAGTACGCGTAAGCGTACACCTTTCAATCATTTTGCCCGTCAGAAGAACAGTGAGTCAAAGATATCCTCCCTTCTCTCCATCTTTCAGGCGGTAGAGTGTAAGAGTATACTGTAAGTAAGATAACAAATGTATCGTTTTTATTTATTATTTTCTTATTGTAACAAGCAAGCATTATTATAATTTAATTTTTCGTGTTAATAAATAAAGCTAATTATACTAAATTGTGAATCTTATCATTTATTAAAATTTTACTTTCTGTCAAATATTAAGTGTTAAATTTGCATCTCAAAGGAAATAAGATACTTTTTTTGGAATTTAATCATATTCATTGGCAGTTTCGTCCTCTATCGGCGATCAAATCAATCGAACCCACAAAAATAAACATTATCTGTTTGAGATTTCTCTCTAAGGTATTGGCAGCTTGGTTCCTCCGGCGAATAATTAATAAATAAAGTACTAAATAAATGAAAATAAATAAAGTTTATTTTTCGTTCATAACAAGCTGATGGTGGCAGCGGTGGGATAGATTTTATAAAATTTTTATTAAAAATATATAAAGTCTCAATATCAAAATAAGAAAATAAATTTTCCTTCTACCTTATTAATCATTTGAAAATTATCAGTTGGTGCTGTTCTTATGCCGTTCGGCAAATTATAGCGCTACACTTGACATCTTATGCCGTCCGGCAAATTTGTCATACTGGTATTTTTATTTGATTATTAATTAATTCAATCCTTATTAAAGATTTTAAGAAATTCAGCTGGATCTATTCCAATGCCGTTCGGCAAATTGTAGTTCTATTGTTAACATCTTATGCCGTCCGGCAAATTTGTTACGCTGTCACTTGATTGTTAATAATTTTTCTACAATTATTGATTGATTAAAAACTATCGACTGGTGCTGTTCTTATGCCGTTCGGCAAATTATAGTACTACATATGACACCTTAGCCGTCCGGCAAATTTGTCAGGTCGGTTCTTATTGTCAAATTATATTTACTCTTTTTCAAAAATTTAATTGTTTATAGTTCGTCTTAATGTTTAGTTTTTACAATTTATAACACAGTGGAACAATTTTAGAAAATTTTTTTTGGGTCAAGACTTGACTATAATGGGATAAAAGTACTACCCCACAAGAGTAAAATTCCAAAAGAGTTTTGAAAAATTAGTATCCGTTTGATTTTTATTGTAATTTTAAGTTTTAATAATCCAGTAATTTATTTAATAATCGCTCAAAGCAGCTTTTGGTCAGTAAATGGAGCATTTTTGACAATAACTTTTTACTTTCTTGAGTACATTTGTGGTTTTCATTCCAATAAACAAATTACATTAAGAAACTATAGTAAAAAATCACTTTCATTAAAATTTTTTCAGCAATTATTCGATTTTTGTCAATTTTTTCACACTTTTCGGCAAAATAATTTATATTTTTTTTAAATCTTCACTAAAATGTTACTTAAATTAAAAGTTAATATTTTTTTTAAATATTTAAACAAGAGGAATTTTACTTAAGACAAATTAGTGGGATCGGAATTGATAAAAAGCGCCACCAGTCGGCTATTAACGGAACTACTCTGGGTTTTCTTTTCTATTTTAGTTAAGATGCGCACATATTTCAAATATCTTCTGTGATAAATATTTACAAATAAATGTACTATGTTTAAAATAATAAAACTTACAATTTAAGTAACGTTTTAGTAAAGATTCAAAAAAAAATATGAAATATTTTGCGATAAAGTATGGAAAAATTGAGAAAAATCGAATAATTGCTAGAAAACTTTAATGAAAGTGATTTTTTACTATAGTTTCTTAATGTAATTCGTTTATTGGAATAAAAACCGCTATTTTACTCAAGAAAATAAGAAGTTATTGTCAAAAATACACCATTTACTAACCAAAAGCTGATTAGACCGATTATTTAATAAATTACTTAATTATTGAAACTCGAAATTACAATAAAAATCAAACGGCTACTAATTTTTTAAAACCGTTTTGGGATTTTACTCTTGTGGGGTAGTACTTTCATCCCATTATAGTCAAATCTTAACCCATTTTTGGGTGTTCCACTGTGTAATTTTAAAAAATTGCAATAATTGACCTGACAATCGTCGCTAATCTATTAAGAAAATCCTTAATTCCGAGGAAAATAATTGGCAGCAATTCTACCATTGTTATCCACTCCAATATCACTGGAGAGGATAATTTGACAAGTGGTACAGGTGGACCGAATGTCACTCTTCCTCCTGTTGCTGCTGATGCTAGTGCAGCAATGGCATCTGTTATGGAAAATATGACTGTGCAACAAAGCACTTATCATATTCCGCATTTTTATGGAAAATGCCCATTAAAAGATTTTCTTCAAGATGTGGTGAATGGTGCAGTGTTTGTGAGTGAGGCGGGCGAACCGAGTTTCATAAAAGCTATTTTAAGTAAGCTGAAAGGTCCTGCTCGCGAAAGTGTTAGAGATAAAACTTTTAATAGGATAGATGACCTTGTAGCTCATTTAAAAAAACGTTTTGCTTCCACAAAAAAGTACCAATGGTATTTTGAAAGTATAATTAATTAAAGAATGAAATAAAGCGAAACCGTAAGCGACTATTATGTTCGTTTACAAGGATTAATAAGCGGTGCAAAGCCTGCCCTTGAGGCGAAGTATACAACTCAATATCGTAATGCTAATGAAGAGGCTTGTAATCAAATTATAACTGTAAGTGAAATTATGATAAAACCGATAATAGATTGTGCTCTTGAAGCATTTGTTAGGGGCCTTCCTGAAGAAATGTCAACATTTGTTGATACTAGAAATCCAAAGGACCTTGCCAAAGCTTTTGAACATGCCTTACGGTCAGAAGAAAGACAGACATATGCCGATAGATCTAGGTCTTCGTCTTATCACATATCCCGTACTGGAAATTTTGAAAAACATCGCTCACCCAGCCCATACTCAATTTTATAGATCAATATGTGTCCAAGCCTACAATCTGTTTTTTATCAATATCCTAAAGCTATACAATATCCTCAACATGTACAATTCAAAACTCCTAGTCAAAGTCAACCAATGCTTAGAGATGGTAATATTTCTCCCAGATCAAATTCACCAGGACTACAGGGAAATTTAAACTTTCAGCAGACTCGTCACTCAAACGCGGTGACGAGTATAACTCCTCAGCTTTCCAGGACAGTACATTTTGCAGACAATTAGGTAAAATCCTTCGAGTCGGAAGCAGGAATGAAGATTCCCCAGTAGTCGAATTGACTGCTCCCGAATTTAGATGTTCCAAGGTTAAATTTTTGGTAGATCCTGGTTCCGATACTAATCTGATTAAATTAAATGCCTTGAATCCTGAACTAATTCTTTCTGTTGAAAACTATGCCATAATAACAGGAATAACAAATCATTCAGTTAAAACATTAGGAATGAAAAAAATGACGATTCAAAAGAACCCTGTTCAATTTCACGTAGTTAAAAACAACTTTCCAATTTCAACCTCTGGTATATTAGGAAGACCTTATCTTCGGCAGGCACAGACTCAAATTTCATTTAGACATAACGCCCTAGTAACACTTTCAGATCCTATAACCCCCATACCTTTTATAGACAAAGAATCACAAGAAAGTAGAAAAGTGTTAAAACCTGACATTAAACCCTGTGCTCGAATTCTACGAATTAAGGCCAGAACTAGACAACCAATAGCAACAGACGTCTTCAACGGGAATCTCAAGAAAGGTTATTTTCCTAGAGTAACTACACCTGAGGGCCTTTACATTGGCGACGCAGTTGATTCTTCAAAGGATGGAGTATGTCATGCTGTAGCTATTAATACTACTGAAGAAGATATTAACTTTGAAATTACACCTTAAGAATTAGTTTCATTTGACTTTTGCAAGTTCCCTGGAGAAGTGTTTACAGACTTAGAATTAGAAGATTTCAAAAATAAAAATAGAAACAGTTATCTAGAACGAGTCGTAAAAGTTAAAAATGCCCTCTATGTTTCACATTTAACTCCAGAAGAAAGAAAAATAGTATTCGAATGGGTTGAAGACCATGCCGACATATTTTATTTAAATGGAGAAACTGTATCGAGTACACATTTAATTCAGCATAGAATCCCATCTATTGACAACAAAATTATTTATAAGAAACAGTATACATGCCCCCATGAAGCTCGAGAACGAATGGATACTGCACTTCTCAAACAATTAAACAGCGGTATCATAGGTCCATCAAATTCCCCATACAATTCCCCTGTTTTAATTATACCAAAAAAAATAGACGCCTCCGGGGAAAAAATGAAGGATTGTTGTTGATTATAGAAAACTTAACGAGCAGGTAATAGGTGATTCTTTCCCATTACCCCATGTTAACTCCCTGCTGGAAAGGCTTGAAACTGCACGATATTTTACAGTATTTGACTTTGTCATGGGATTCCATCAAGTCGAAACTCATCCTGATGATAGACATAAAACCGCATTTTCCACTGGAAATAACCATTACGAGTATAATCGTCTGCCTATGGGTATAAAGAATGCCCCGCCTACATTTCAACGATTATTAAATAATGTGTTAAATTCAATGCTGGACACAGAAACATTTGTCTGTTTGGATGATATTATTATTCACTCCAACACTCTAGAAGAACATGATAGAA
Organism: Leptopilina drosophilae; assembly: GCA_032873175.1. Classification (NCBI taxonomy): domain Eukaryota; kingdom Metazoa; phylum Arthropoda; class Insecta; order Hymenoptera; family Figitidae; genus Leptopilina; species Leptopilina drosophilae. Next base: position 22,734,504 of record CM065482.1, read on the forward strand.
CAGAACAGAAGTAGCTTATCTAGGTCACATAATTGGACCTGAAGGTGTTAAACCAAACTCTGCAAAAATTACAGCGATTAAACAATTTCCTCGCCCTACTAACCTTAAAGAGCAAAGAGGATTTTTAGGATTAACAGGTTATTATAGATAATTCATAAAAGATTATGCAAAAATAGCTAATTCACTAACAAACCTTTTAAGAAAAGAATCTGTATGGAATTGGACCGACGATCAAGAAAAAAGTTTTTGTAAACTTAGAAATTATCTTTGTAAAAAACCTATTCTTCAATATCCTGATTTTGCAAAAAATTTTAAATTAACCACAGATGCATCCGAAAACGCAATAGGAGCTATTTTAACTCAAGAATTAGAAGGAATAGATTTACCTATTGTATACTTTTCGAAAGTATTAAATAGAAACGAACAAAAATACCCAAAAGCAGAGAATGAGTGTGTTGCTATTTTATATGCTGTTGAGAATTGCCGACCTTACCTTTATGGTCGAGAATTTATATTAGCTTGTGATTTCGAACCCATAAATTGGATGAATTATATCAAAAATCCAGGTGCTAGGATACACAGATGGAGACTTCGTCTTCAGGATTATGTGTATAAATTCAAAGATAAACCAGGTAAAATCAACAGAATAGTTGAGGCCTTATCAAACAACCCTGTGAATGAAACCAAACAAGAGAAGGACATGACTTTCACAACAGAAACTGACGCTGAATCGGAGGATTCTAATCCTCCCACACTTGATACTAAAAACTTAACTACAAAATTAAAACCAGTGAAAGTGCTAGAAAATGAAAAAAAGTGTGTAAAATATAGGGCCTTACCCCTAACGCAATCTGCAGCGAACAAAAAAGATGGTGAAAAAAGTGCGAGGAAAGTAAATCTTTGGTTAGTGAGAAACCCTCTACTTCACGTCAGCAGCCCTTACAAGCGAAGAAAAATCCAAGAACCATTCTTCTCAATCCTCAACTCAAAAGAACTTTAAGTGATCCAACAGAAATTCAAAAATTAGAAGGTCAATTTTCTAAAGTTCCTATACGAACCTTAAACCCTAAACAAATTCCTAGTAAAAGTAAAAATTTAGCCGATAAACTTAAAAGTAATCCGAGGAAGAATGACAAAGAAGATAAGACCTTTTCTCTGCCAAAATCATCAACCGCGGCAAAAATCCCAATTGATCCTGCTGAAGGTTGCATTGCAAAAAGACTTACTCGAAAAAGAATTATGGCAACGTCTGAACCTCCTACTTCTCTCAAAGAATCATCTTCTTCAGAAGAAGAATTATGTGAAGACTCTCCACCCCCAGTATTTAGAAAAGGACATAGTGTTTTACCCAGTGTAGTGCCAACCGTAACCCAAAAACAATTAAGTCCTAAATTTAGAAGTGCTAGTGTGATGGTTGAACCAGAAAATTTCTATTGTTTCCTTTTAAAAGATAATTACACAACTGTTTATGTGGATGGTGCATGTAGTTCGAATGGAAGTGAACAACCACGGGCAGGAATAGGAGTTTGGTTTGGTCCAAATCACCCACTCAATGTTTCCGAATAAGCAACAGGACGGCAAACTAATAATGCAGCTGAAATAGAAGCAGCAACAGTAGCTGCTCTAAAGGCAAGAAAAGCTGGAGTCCAAAACCTTAAAATCATCAGTGATTCTCAATTCATGATTCAAAGTATGGCGGAATGGATGCCAAGATAGAAATCTAATGATTGGAAAACGCAAGAAAACAAACCTGTTAAAAATAGGCAAGCGTTTGAAAAACTATCAGAAGCTATAAAACCTCTTAATATAATTTGGGAACATGTGCCCAGTCATAATGATATATCCGGAAATGAAATGGCTGATGAACTAGCCAGAAATGGAATTGATAAGGAACAAATAGCTGTTTTCCCAGAATCTGAAATAGAGAGTGAAGACAATATAGAAGAAGAAGAAAAAGTAGAAAACGTGTTTGTAGATATTTTACCGCAACCTATTGGAAGTGGTAACTCAAGTGAAGATGAAGTTTGCAAAAATTCACAACTAAGAAATGACTTAGAAAAATCGTTCCGACAGTTTGATGATGTAATGAAGAAAAAATTAGATGAAACCAATTTATCTTTAGCATGGGACCACAAATGAATGAGCGAAGAATTCAATCGACCAAACATTACATCTGTTTCTGATGGTAAAGTCAATTCAGATGTACTTGAATTTTTAGAAGATCTTGATCCATGTGGAGAATATGACGACAAACTGTTTAATGAAAGAATTAACAAATTCCTAGAAAAATAATATAAACAAAAAACTACAATTCCTATGACTTTAGATAAAGAAGATTCTTTTATCTTACCAAATAATAACTGTTCTCACTTTATATCTGAAGATTGTGAACCGATAGATGCTATTTCAAAACTTTTAATAGCAACTGAAAAATTGTCCTACAAGATATTCGAGAAAGAAGACCAAAAATAGGTCAAATTCTTGTTACACTGTATGGACGATATCGTACTTATTCCATTGTTATAAAAAAACGACACTATGATGAAATTGACTGGACATACGTGAAAAAGGGTTTGAAAAATCTACAGATGGCCCTTCAACGCGATAATAAAAAAACTCGTCGAATGGCAAATTCAGGAGACTTGTTAGGTACCCTCCCACAAGGAAAAATGACTGAATTCTTAACAGATATATTCCGTGGTGGCGGCATTATGATAATTTTGTGCCACGGAAAAATTAAAATTCCTCCTCTTGAAGTAAGACCAAATATTATTGCGGAATTTCATCAAAGTCTTATTGGTGGTCACAAGGGCATAACAAAAACGTATAGATGAATTAGAGAACGATATTTTTGGCCTAGGATGCGAGATGAAATAACAGAGTTCATTAGAGGTTGTAAAAGTTGTTTAAAAAGTAAATTAGTTAGGGCTCGTACTAGAGAACCAATGATTATAACAGATACACCTGCAGTTCCTTTTGATAAGGTGTCGTTAGATACAGTAGGGAAACTTCCAACTACCCCTAATGGTAATCGTTATATTCTTACTATGCAGGACAGTTTTAGTAAATATTGTATAGCTGTTCCCATTCCTGACAAAAAAACTACAACAATCGCTCATACAATAGCAACACATTCATTCTCTTAGTACCGAGCACCGAAATGTGTCCTTACTGATCGAGGAGGAAGTTTTATTAGTACTCTTATAAGAAAATTAGAAAGAATTTTTAATGTAAAGCTAATAACAACTTCTGGTTATCGACTTCAAACAAATGGAGCATTAGAAAGAAGCCATATTGAATTAGCCGATTTTATTAAACACTATGCAAATAATTTCGATGATTGGGATCGTCTGTTACCTTTTGCAATGTTTAATTATAATACTTCAGTTCATGAGGCAACTAATTTTACTCCATTCGAACTGGTTTTTGGACGATTAGCTAGAATCCCGAGATCATTTCCACAAGGTTCTGAATTAGAAACTTATGGATCCTATTTAAAAGAACTAATAGCTCGATTAAGTGAAATTCAAGACATTGCTGCCCAAAATCTCATTCGAGCTAAACTTAGATCAAAACAATACTACGACGAGAAAGCTAAACCCCTTAAAGCTAAAATAGGCGAAAAAGTTTTTGTTTATAAAGAAATAAGAGCAAATAAGTTTGATAAAAGGGCCGAAGGACCTTTGACTATAGTAGGATTTACTCAAAATAATAATGTTATCCTAGAAAATGAAAATGGCGAAAGGTTCTCAAAACAAAAGGATAAAGTTATGAAAGCATATTGCTGATCATTTGATTTTAGATTGAGATATATGTATATCTTTAGTGTGAACGAATTATTGACATATTTATCTTTTGTTGTAAGGAACAGTCCATTCAACTTAAAGGAGAGTCATTAACACTAAAATGGTTAACGGAATATTATCAAGTCTAAAAAACCGATTTCCCTAATATTATCAAATAATGACCAACAGAAGCTGAATAATCGTCGAGGTTTCATTTTATCCTAAGTCCAGATCCATGGTGTCCTATGAAAATGAAGTGAAAAGGTTGATCCACAATTTCTAAAATTTCTATTTTCCATCAATTCAGAAGGACAAGGCACTAGTAATCCACTCCACCTTCTGAAAAGAAATTTTAGTTTTACAAAACATACGAAAAA